>JAODAL010040862.1:0-36468 GCA_025379985.1 Phyllomedusa bahiana
GGGGGCCCCCACGCAAGGGGGGAAACAATTTAGTGAAAAAAAATGCACTTTGACTTAATACCTGTTCACACCACTTGCAGAAAAGCCACGTGTATTGCATGGGGAGATTGCACAAATGCAAAAAACACCAATTAAACAAACACTACATACCATTAATGCATGAGGGGGGTAGTTGTGGTATACAATTGCATATTAAATAGGCGTAAAAAAGGGTGCCTTTAAATAAGTATGTGTGGTGTACCATGCTGGCTTACAACCTATTAGTGACACCCAAACTATTAGATTAGGCGGGCTGCCCAGCACTTTCTGGGTGTCCGACACAAAACACAGGCACCCTTCGCTCCCCAGCATTGTTGGGCAGATAAAATTATCACATACTGGAAAAATGTTAAATATGAGGTATTAGTTGGTACAGGGGCCCCGGTACGCAAGCTCGCAACCCGCGTCAACGGTTTTCATGGATTAGTGAGGAGAAACAAAGTTCTAAAATTACCAAAATTCCTCATTTTATCCACATGTTCTCAACAGACTTGGTTAAATTTGATTATTATTATTATTCATTTTTTGGGCGCCAATAATTCCAGGACACAGTATAACCAAAGTGGTTTGAAAACATAACATGAGACCAGGACAAAAACAATATTAGCACTAAATAAATAACTGATATGGAAGGAGATAGGACGCTGCCCGTGAGAGCTTATAACTTACAAAAGAGTAAGAGGGACGGAGGTGCAGGACGGAGATGTTTATATGTACAGTGGCGGCAGGAATATTGTAGGGTGGAGGCTCCTGAAGAGATCACTTCTGAAAGTTGTAAGAGTAGAGGAGAGCCTGTGTTGGGGGAGGGAGTTCCAGAGTATGGGGGAAGCATGGGAGAAGTCTTGGAGATGGTTGTGCGAGGAGCTGACACGGGGAGAGCAGAGAAGGTCCTGTGAAGAGCCATGAGTGTGAGAGAAGGTATCTGGAGATTAAGGCAGAGATGTATGGGGGGGGGGTATGGAGAGAATTGTAGGTCATGGTTACTAACTTTAACTGAATTCGCTGGGCAATGGGAAGCCAGTGAAGGGATTGACAGAGGGGAGAGGCAGAGGAGTTGTGAGGAGAAAAGTGGATCAGTCGGGCAACAGAGTTGAGAATGGATTGAAGATGGATTGGATTTAGAGCAAGAGTGTTAGCTGGGAGGCTGCACAGAAGGGTGTTACAGTAGACTAAGGTGGAAATGATGAGGTCACGTACAAGCATTTTTGAAGAGTCAAAGTCAAGAGAGATGCGGATGAGGGAAATATTTTTCAGGTGGAGGCACCAGGTGGTGGTCAAGGTTTGAATGTATGGTTTGAAAAATAGGGCAGAGAGAAAGAGGTGGAGTGAGAGAAAGAGATGCTAAATTTTTGGACCAAAAGTGCTGCTAGACTTGAGGAAGCTTTGTTCTCATAGCGATACCCGTGGGGCTCTCCATCTAGCAGTTTTGGGTCTACATTTTCCTTTTTTATCCTCAATTTTGTACTTTATTTTTTTCAACCTGTCTTTGCTTCTTCATCCTTTGTGATACTTAAGCATTTTTACCTTTTCTAATTTTTCACATTGTGACTTGATCTTAGTATTTAGACTCGGTATATTTAGAACTGGTTGGTTTCTGTATGATCTATTATTATTATGGTGTTGCCCTTTGTTGCTGTTTTCGATTACCTAATTGAAAAAAGAGCAGCAAGACTGAACGTTTAACTCCGAGTTTTGCAACGTGGTATGCAGGACATGCGTCTGAAAGTTACAGCAATTCATGATAAAACCACCAGTGGTTGTTACCTGCCTTGCACAGTGCTGTGACATCACCCTAAATAACTTTGCAGATTTGCCATTTCATGGCATAAAGGACACAAAGTTGTGTCCAAACAAATCTATCAATTTCATCATTGAAAACTACAAAAAAAAAAAATGGATCATCCCTATATAACTGTACAACTAGAAAGCTTGTGATGTAGGTTTGCTGTTTAGGACACCTGGAAACACCTGTAGGAGCTACAAGAGCGGCCATATTGACTGACACACAGTTTTTTTCCAGAACAAAGTTGTTGGTTAAGCCACATTCACACTCAATAAATTCTGTGCACAGCCCAATACCTTTATGTCTTCATTAGGAATCCAAACTGATTATTAGGAGTAAATAAATAATAATAATAATAATAATAATAATAATAATAATAATAACTAAATAAATTGGGGCAAAAACCATAGTCATCACCCAGTCCAAAAAGTCATCACCATAAATCTAAGACTATACTGGAAAGTCGATCAAGGACGGGGGCTGGAAACGCAGTACAGCGTAGTGAGAGGTACCTCCCTGAAGACTCGGCGCACCGTCGTGGCCGTGGGTGGCAGGTGCCAGGTACATGGGGGGGCTTATAGAGGTAGGTGTTTTGGGTCCTTGGAGCTAGTTGAAATGGTGGGAGTGAGTCATAGCCAGTTATGGCTCCCTAAAAATCACATGATGGAACATGAGGTTGGTCTGATGAAAGTGGGGCTCTTCGGGCGTGAACCCCAAGAACCAGGTGATGTAGCGGCCACCAGGGATGGCTGGTGGTGCCCTCGAGCTGGAGTTGACTACTAAGGTTAATTTACAAAAAGGAAAGCGGTGTCGCCAGGCCGTGTGGGTGGCTCCAAGGACCACAACCCCAATGGTTCAGATGTGGTATGGTTGGTGTTTTGGGTTGTTTGCAATTTTTGCACAAAAAGTTATCTATTCTATTTATATTTTATGTTAATGAAACGGCTGCTGTGGCCATTTAATCCAACCTCAGTGTGGAGTTTTCCTTTTAAGGGGTGGGAGTTGGGGGTGGAGGTGTGACACGGTGTAAGAGGTTATGTTTGGGTCATATGTCACCAGTGCCTTGGGTCATGTGCCTTGGTCGTTCAGGAGAAATGCAGCCTTTGCTGGTTTTTATATAATATAATGGAGCAGTTGCCATGGCGATACACTGGGAGACGTCATCCTAATGATTTTTATTGCACCTAGTTTACACATAAAAATTGAAAGAGCTGAACGGATCGACCTAAAAAGATATTGTGTTTTTCCATCTCACTAATGACACATCCATAAACCGTACACTGTATGTGTGAGATTTCAGGAAACTTATCATGGGAGATATAAGCATCGCGGGGAATTTCCCTTCTCACCCGACGCAGCAATAAAATCTCAATCAAATCAACCGATTCCCAAAACTTGCATTGCTATTGTGTAGGAAGCTTGAAAAGCATCTTTTCATCAGAATCTGGAGCGGTATGGAGACTTTTACATGAGCTCCATGTGGTTGCATAATGCGTCTGTACAGCCGAGCTGTTTTTCTGACTTGATAAATGATACCATTCAAATTGCCTGTAGCCAACACGAGGATATAGATACCTGCAGCCAATAATATTGACAGGCAATACGCCTCATTTGTGGGCCTCACGTTGGAGCACTGTGATTTCACCGCTCTGTGGTGCACAAGGCATTGTGCCGCTATAGGTCCAAGCACCCACAAGGCAGAGCAGTGTTGCTTTTGTTCTCAGGGATCACTTGATCGAAGGAGGACAGGTCATATGACCAGGCTGCTGAGAATAGCTGGGCCCTGCACAGCCCTGATAATTGTTGTCTCCTATAACTGCGATTTCTAATAAAATCATAACTATTGTTTCTTATGAAAAGAATATATCAACTACCAGCTAGATGAATGGCCAGTAGCCAGAAACCTCTGACTGAATCAAAGCCACATGAAAAAAAGAGGTAATGTCTAAATTATAACTTTTATTACCGTATATACTCGAGTAAAAGCCGACCCGAGTATAAGCCGAGGCACCTACTTTTGCCACAAAAAACCGGGAAAGCTTATTGACTCGAGTATAAGCCTAGGGTAGAAAACGCAGCGGCTACTGGTGAATTTAAAAAATAAAAACAGATACCAATAAAATTACATAGGCAGTTTAATGTCCCCATAGGCAAATATAGGTAGTTTAATGTCCCCATAGGCAAATATAGGCAGTTTAATGTCCCCCATAGGCAGATGCAGGCAGTTTAATGTCCCCCATAGGCAGATATAGGCAGTTTAATGTCCCCCATAGGCAGATATAGGCTGGTATAGGCAGTTTAATGTTCCCCATAGGCAGGTTATAGGCATGTATAGGCAGTTATGTCCCCCATAGGCTGGTATAGGCAGCTATATGTCCCCCTAGGCAGGCTATAGGCAGGTAATTGCCCCCATAGGCAGATTATAGGCAGGTATAGGTCCCTAGGCGGGTATGGTGGGTATAGGTCTTTATAGGTGGTTAGGCGGGTAGGGTCCCCCTAGCAGGCAAAGGGCGGGTATAGGTCCCCCCTTGCAGGTATGGGGCAGGATAGGGGGTATGGTCAGGCTACAGGCGGGTATCCCACCGCAGAAAAGTCCCCTGAAAAAAGACAGACCCCCCACAGCAATCTGATTCCAGGCAGATCTGTCTAAAACCCTGTCTCATACATTTTTTCCAATACGTTGCAGTAAAAAAAAAAAAAAAAATTTTTTTACTCACCTTGAGTGCCCCCACAACTGCCCCAGCCAAGAGCGCCTCCAAAACGCCCCCCACCAGGGGCGCCCACAACGTCCCACCAGAAGGGCCTCCATCAACTGCCCACCCAGAGAGCCCTCCATCCCCGTCCCAGCCGAAGAGCCCTCCACAATTTCCCACCAGAGAGCGCCCCATCAACGTCCCACCCAGAAGCGCCTCCATAACTGTCCCGCCAGCGAGCGCCTCCTCAACTGTCCCACCAAGAGGCCCCCACAACTGTCCCACCGAGAGCGCCCCCACACTGCCCCACCCCGAGAGCGCCTCCAAAACTGTCCCAGCCGGAGCGCCTCCATCAACTGCCCCCAGCCCGAGAGCGCCTCCATCAACTGTCCACCCAGAGAGGCCCGTTAAAACTGTCCCGCCAGGAGCCCTCCATAAACTGCCCCCAGCCAAGAGCGCCTCCACAACTGTCCCACCAGAGAGCCCCCTCCATAAATTTCCCCAGGCAGAGGCACCCCTCACCTGTCCCACCCAAGGCCCCTCCACAACTGTCCCCAGCCAGAGAGCCCCTCTATCAATTTCCCACCCAAAAGGAGCGCCTTCCAACTGTCCAGCCAGGAACGCCTCCATCAACTGTCCCAGCACAGAGCGCCCCCATCAACTGCCCACAAAGCGCCTCGATAAAACTGCCCCGCCCGAGAGCGCCCCCGTCAACTGCCCACCCAAGCGCCTCCGAAACCCGTCCCACCCGAGAGCGCCCCGTCAATGTCCCAGCCAGCGAGGCCCGTCAACTGTCCCAGCCAAGAGCGCCTCCGTCCTGCCCCGCCATGACGCCTCCGTAAAAACTGTCCCGCCGAGAGCGCCTCCTTTAAACTGTCCCAGCCAGGAGCGCTCCGTCAACTGTCCCACCAGAGGCGCCTCTATAAACTGCCCCCAGCCGAACGCCTTCGCACTTCCCACCCAGAGAGGCCTCCTAAACTGCCCAGCCCGAGAGCCCTCCATCAACTGTCCCACCCGAGGGCCTCCATCAACTGCCCCAGCAAGAGCGCCCCCATCAACTGTCCCACCAAGACGCCCCATCAACTGCCCCCCCCCAGCGAGCGCCCCATCAACTGCCAGCCAAGAGCGCCTCCATAACTGCCCCAGCCAAGAGCGCCCCATCCCCTGCCCCACCCAGAGAGCCCTCCATCAACTGCCCACCAAAAGGCCCCTCGATCAACGTCCCAGCCCCGAGAGCGCCCCATCAACTGTCCCGCCAGAGAGCCCCTCGTTCAACCCCACCCAAAGAGCGCCTCCTCAACTGTCCCACCGAGAGCGCCTCCATCAACGTCCCAGCCGGGGCCCCGCCTCAAAAACTTCCCAGGCAAGGGGCCCTCCTCACCTGTCCCACCAGAAGCGCCTCCACAACTGTCCCAGCCGAGAGCGCCTTTCAACTTCCCGGGCCAGGAGGCCTCGTCAACTGTCCCCCAGGAAACGCCTCCATCAATTCCCAGCCCGAGGGGCCCCCCAAATCAACTGTCCCAGCCGAAGCGCCTCAAACAACTGCCCCCACCCAAGCGCCCTCCGTCAACTGCCCCACCCCGAGAGCGCCTCCGCAACTGTCCCAGCCGGAGCGCCTCCGTCAACTGTCCCACCAGGAGCGCCCCTCAACTTCCCCACCAAAGCGCCTCCGTCAACGTCCCAGCCAGTGAGCGCCTCCGTCAACTGCCCAGCCAGAAGCCCCTCCGTCAATTTCCCCACCCGAGAGCGTCCCGCAACTGTCCCAGCCAAAGCGCCTCCATCAACTGTCCCACCAGTGAGGCCCCATCAACTGCCCCCAGCCAGAGAGCGCCTCCATCAACTGTCCCAGCCAGAGAGCGCCTCCACACCTGTCCCACCAGAAGCCCCTCCTCAACGTCCCAGCCAGAGAGCGCCCCATAAACTGCCCCAGCCCGAGAGCGCCTGGGTCAACTTCCCACCCGAGAGGCCCCCGTCAACGTCCCACCCAGAGAGCGCCTCCGTCAACTGTCCCCCCGCGAGGCCCCCGCAACGTCCCAGCCAGAGAGCCCCTCCGTCAACGTCCCACCCATGAGGCCTCCGTCAACGCCCACCCAGAGAGCGCCCCGTCAACTGTCCCCCCAAAGCGTCCCCGCAACTTCCCACAAGAGCGCCCCCTTCAACTGTCCCAGCCATGAGCGCCTCCATCAACTGCCCCAGCAGAGACGCCTCCACAACTGCCCCCAGCCAGAGAGGCCCCATCACCTGTCCCACCCCACAGAGCGCCTCCACAACTGTCCACCAGGAGCGCCTCCATCAACGTCCCACCAAGAGCCCTCCATCAACCCCCAACCAGAGAGCGCCCCGTCAATGGTCCCACCAAGAGCGCCTCCGTCAACTGTCCAAGCCAAAGCGCCACCGTCAACTGTCCCCCAGAGAGCGCCTCGTTCAACTGTCCCGCCGAGAGCCCTCCACAACTGTCCCACCCAAAGAGCCCTCCATAAAACTGCCCACCCCAGAGCGCCTCCGTAAACTGTCCCGCCGTGAGCCCCCGTCAACTGTCCCGCCAGAGAGCGCCCCGTCAACTGCCCAGCCAGAAGCGCCTCCGTCACTGCCCCCGCCAGAGAGCGCCTCCATCAACTGTCCCAGCCAGTGAGTGCCTCCATAAATGCCCCAGCCAAGAGCGCCTCCTCAACCTGCCCCAGCCAGAGGCGCCTCCACACCTGTCCCACCAAGAGCGCCCCATCAACTCCCCAGCCGGAGCGCCTCCAAAACGTCCCAGCCCAAAAGCGCCCCCCTCAATGTCCCAGCCAGAGAGCGCCTCGTTCAACTGTCCCAGCCAGAGACCCCCTCCATAAACTGTCCCACCCAGAGGCCTCCATCAACTGCCCCCAGGCGAGACGCCTCCATCCCTTCCAGCCAGAGAGCGCCTCCTCAACTGTCCCACCAGAGAGCGCCTCTATAAACTGTCCCACCGAGAGCGCCTTCGTAAACTTCCCACCCCAGGAGCGCCTCCATCAACGTCCCAGCCCGGAGCGCCCCCAAAACAACTGTCCCAGCCAGAGAGCGCCTCGATCAATGCCCCACCCCGAAGCGCCTCGATAAAAAGTCCCACCCCGAGAGGCCCCTCAAAATGTCCCAGCCCGAGAGCCCTCCGCAACTGTCCCACCCAGAGAGCCCCCGGGTAAAACTGCCCCAGCCAGGGGCGCCTCCGTAAAACTGCCCCCACCAGAGAGCGCCCCGTCAACTGTCCCAGCCAGTGACGCCTCCCCAACTGTCCCACCAAGGGCCCCGTCAACTGCCCCAGCCAAGAGGTCTCCGTCAACTGCCCCAGCCAAGAGCGCCTCCGTCAACTACCCCCAGCCAGAGAGCCCCCCTCAACTGCCCAAAGGCCAGAAGCGCCCCCGTAACTGCCCCAGCCAGAGAGCGCCTCGTCAACGTCCCACCAAGAGGCCCCATCAACGTCCCACCCGAGGCGCCCCGCAACTGCCCCTCACCCCGGAGCGCCCCCGTCAACTGTCCCAGCCAGTGAGCCCTCCTCAATGTCCCGCCAGAGAGCGCCCCCGCAACTGTCCCCACCCGGGGAAGCGCCTCCGTCAACTGTCCCAGCCAGAAGCGCCTCCATCCTGCCCCAGCCAGTGGCGCCCCCCATCAACTGTCCCGCCAGAGGGGCCCCTCCATAAACTGTCCCACCCAAAAGAGGCCTCCATAAACTGCCCAGACAGAGAGGCCTCCACAACGCCCCACCAAAAAGCGCCCCGTCAACTGCCCAGCCAGAGAGCGCCCCCGTCAACTGTCCCAGCCAAGAGCGCCTCCGTCAACTGTCCCCAGCCAAAGCGCCTCCGTTCCTGTCCCAGCCAGGGCGCCTCCGTAAACTGTCCCAGCCGAGAGCCCCTCCGTCAATGTCCCGCCAAGAGTCCCTCCGTCAACTGCCCCAGCCAAGAGCGCCCCCGTCAACACCCCGCCGAGAGGCCTCCATAAAACTGTCCCACCCAGAGATTGCCTCCTTTTCAACTTCCCACCAGAATCTAACTGTCCAACTGGATTAACACTATGTCTTCTTTCCCTCACATCGCTATCACCACCTCCTCACACTTACGTTTACCCAACCTCCCCGGACAATGAACTCTACATCTCCCCCTGCATTCCCCCTCACCCCTGTCTGCGCCCCCAAACCCTTCCTCATGTTAATGCTCTCCGACCAAATAAACCTGCCAAACCACAGCTATCCTACTGCCACCACTCACCCCTCACTGCCCCTTTGGCTTCCGGGGGCTATCCCCCCAAACCCCGGGCCCCCCTAGAATTTCCCACCTAGTCCTCCCCCCTCGAAAAACCACCACTACTAATTTTGCTAACCCTTCAACCAAAACAACCCTCTGACCCCTGCTCCCCCCCTCCCCTCCTTGAAGCTCTCTGGAATGATGGTCTGTATGTAAAAATCTCATACATACATGCTTGTTCATCTCATGAACTTACTCTTCCTTGTCTACTGAAACCTGGTGACCCCCTCTTTCACAGGGCTCCCCTGCCCACCTCTTTTTAGCGGGGCCCCCCAACTTACCCCCAAACCCTCGCCCTGGTAACCCCCGCATGTGGAGGTGTCGGCCCCCCCTTCTGAACCCGCTCCTTTGTCCCCGCTCCACCTTGCCTTCCCTCACATCTTTTCCCCTTTGAAGGCACTCTGTCCACATCTACCCCCCTCCGACCTCCAAATGGCTGTTGATATGCCCCCCCGGCCCCGCCCCTGCCTTTCTTTACCTTTGCTTCCCGGCTTCTCCACTTTCTTTCCACCCACTCCCCCATCATCAGGGAGACTTTAACATCCCAATCGAAACCCCCCCCTCTCTTTTCCAACAAACTCCTTTTACTCTGCCCCCTTTGACCCCAGGGGCCCCCCAAAGATGGGCCCACCTGGGCCTATTTCACCCCCTCTGCCCCCTATCGACATCTCTAACTTCCCACTCTATATCTGCCCCAACCTGCTTTCCTTTACCACATCTCCTCCCCACCTGCCCTCCCGTCTCATATCCATACGACCCCCCCCCCGGAAACTACAAAACCCAACAGCTATACGACCTAGGGGCGATGCAGCCCTACAAGAGGGGTATTTGGAATAGGTAGGAACTGTTTAAAGGCAATATTGCAAATGACTTTTTTTTGGGAAAATCTTTAACATAAAAAGAAAAATCCTTGAGGGGAAAAACCCCTTTAAGTTACACCTCTGATCTAGTTATGTCGTGGTGGGAGGCAATGTACATGTTTTCTGATAGTAATCCGTTTGTTGGTGACATCCACTGCTATGGAAGATACATTGATGATCTTTTGTTCATCTGGCAGGGATCTGACAATGATATAACTAATTTTGTTAATTTTCTGAATAATACCCCATTAACCCTTTAAGCCGCACGCCTGAAAAGTACTTAATGACCAGCCCATTTTTTTCGTTTTTTTGCGTCCTTGCATTTCAATGACGCAATTGTATGAGGCCTTGATCTATTCAGGACAAGTTGTACTTTTTGGAGGAATAGATTAAGTTCACTTCTAAATTATTGTAGAATTTTTTTTCAATTTGTTCTAATTTTTTTTTTTTTTTTAAACCATTCACATTTCACACTTAATAACTTGTTAGATTAATTCTACAGGTTATTGCAATCGTGTGGATACCTAATATGTAGGATTTTTTTTGTATGTGTAATGTATGCACAATTATTTTTTATTAAATATTTATTTTTGTCTTTTTTATTTTTTTCTACACTTTTTTAAGTTTTTTTTTTCATCCCATGAATGGATAACTATTTTTAATTTTTTTACCCTTAGTAATGTATTAGCATATTCATATATGCTAATATATTATAATCTGTGTCACTGTGACACAGGCAGCAGGCAGGGCTGCACACTGTGTGCCCTGATCACTGGCTTCTTACACAGATAGTCCTGGGACTACTCTAGGTCCCCAGGGCTGACTGTGCAGCCCTTCCCTGGGCTCTAGCAGTCACCAGGAGTTCCGATCACCTCACAGAGCAGGGGAACCCTTTGATTACGCTACGGTCAGGAACCGCAGAAATCAAGGCGTTAAGCGCCATGGAGCGGAGGTTTCCCCCGCTCCCCAGCACTTGCAGAGGCGGTGGGAAACCAGGTGTGAAGTACATGTGTGGGACATCCGTTCAAGCTAGCAGCGGCCCCGGGGAGCTGAAAACCCCCCCATATCTGCGCGACGCCAAAGACATCACTGCAGACAAAAAATTTTATCTGCAACGCCCGACCCAAAAGCGGCTGGGGGTCATAAAGGGGAACCTGTCACATATTTTTTATGCCCCCTTGCGGGGGACAGCAAAAGCCGTGTCAACCTGTTTTCCAGCGCTTTGGCCCCCTTATTCTTAAGATCTGGAGTTTTAGAGCTTTTAACCAAAATCTTATTCATGACAGGTTTACCCCCGCCCATCAAAGTTATCCCCCTACCTAGTAGTTATTCACTTTTTTCTACCTATTCAAAGAAAAAAAAAAAAAAAAAAAAAAAAAAAAAAAAAAAAAATAGTTTATCATTTGAGGTGGGGGGGGTACCTCAGGGGGGTGGGTTTAAAAAAAACCGACCTTTACTCTTTTCGGGATGAAAACTGCAGATTTAGCATTAAATGCCTAAAACTCGACTTCAGAAAAGGGGCCAGCGCTGGAAACGCAGTTGACACTAGCGTGCTCCCCTCAAAAAGGGGGGCATAAACTATGTGACAGGTTCCCTTTTAAGCGGTTAAAACCTAACATTATTTTTAAATGTCATTGAGATTCCCCCCCCTTTTTGGGATTTGCATTGAAGGATTCCCAATCATACAATCAAAAACCCCTGACGGGCCCAAAGAGATTCTGGCATTGCTTTTTTCATCCCCCGGGGCATACATTTCGTCTATCCTGTGGAGAATTAACGCATCGTACTCACAATAGTGTTTTCAGCGGGGTCCCATAAATTAAAAGACGCCCCAAACCCCGACTATCCTGTATGCAGGCTCGGACGGCCCACGGGGGAAATGGAAAAACCCCCGGGGGGCCTGAGCGGGTAGACCTAGGGGGGTTTTTTTAACTGCTTTAAAAATCCACAAAAGAGGCAAAAAAGTAAAAAAGAAGGTAAAAACAAGAGTCGAGAAGGGGCAGGTACAGTCATGTCAGTACTGCAGGGTGGGCCCCCAAAATAAACTCCACGGTGGGCCCATAAAATCATCTGGGGGGCCCCCTAGAGTAACCCCATCTGTGGGCCTTAGGCAACCCAGTCCGACACTGCCTGTATGGGTATTACAACGAGCTCACAGCATGGTTAATCAGAAGACACGTGAACAACTCATTCATTCTGCCACGGAGCGCACACAAGTCGATGATTCACTGGGTTTTGGTACGGAGCACAGTGCTAGTTTTTGCAGATAAAAATATCAGTACTTTCCAAAATTAAGAGATAGGGAAAAACCTGATCAAAATTCTTAGCAAAGGCTGCAGAATTGCTCTAATTTTTCGGCGCTAGAAATATTTTCTTCCCCTTTCTTCCCCGTCCCCCACACAAAAAAGGGTTAACCCCCTTGACGGGGGGTCATAAAATATGGCTCTAATTTTGGGTCTAAGGGAGAATTTTAATGGTTTTTTTAAATTTTTGGTGTAAAATGCGCCTAACGACATCTCATGTTAATGCCCAAATGAATGGTTAGGTGCATTTTTCGTAAGACTTCCCTTTTTAATCGGGGAACATGAGGGGGAGTTTTTGGGGGGGTCGCCCACACTCGAATATTAAAAACATATATAAATTTGGGTTTTGCAAAATTAGGTCATTAGGGGCATTACCTGGACAGGCAGACCTATCTCAATGTGACTGTCTGGCCCGAGGGTCGAAGTGGAGCTAATTTTCTGTAAAGGGGCAAAAAAAGTCCAAAATTTCCACCTTCCACCCGACAATAAAAAAAATAAATTTTTGCAGGATTTAAAATATATTTTAAATTTTTAAAAATAATAAAAAATGTGATCAATAAATTAACATAAAAAATTTTTTAAAATCCCAAAAATATAAAATATCTCCATAAAAAGTATTGAAAATTTTGCATTTCCAGATTTTAAAGTTTTTTTTTTTTTTCTACTTAAGGGCGACATGTATAAGAACGGCGCTCGGAGCGCCCCGGGACGTTTTTTTGTGAAAGCTCGGGCTCATTTTTGTCGGGGGCCCAGGGGCGCTCATACATGCGGTGCAAAGTTCCCTGCACCTCGCCAGTGTGTGAGGCGCAATGTGGGACTTAGGCGCAGAAGGACTCACTGAGTTCATTTTTATTTGTTTATTTTCGTTACCCCCATATTATTGTTCATTTTATATACAGATCGGCACAACTTCGGGAGTATTATCAGTTTTATTACAGATTGCATTAGAAAACCCATAAGAGCGTCGCTCGCTCTCCCATTGGCCCAAATAACCGCGCCTCTTTTAACTTAGCCAATCACAAACAGAGCTCGCTTTGCATTTATTTTCCCCATAGAACTCTATGAGATAAGTAGCTCACCCGCTGATTGGCTAAGCTGGACGAGCCCCTCTTCCCCCCAACCAATCACAGTACTAGAATATTTCCCATAGACAGTAATAACTTTTAGGGCGCCCTTCTATCGTGCCCTTCTTGCTCCACTCAAAATCGAGGCACTACATATGATTGGTGGATTCATATCTGCCGCCTGGGCTCAACCAATCAGTTCATCCATATCCCTTCTATGAGAAATTATTATACATATACTTTACATTGCCCCGATCTCTACATAGACTACAATGGGACAAAGTAGCTCGCGCTCTGATTGGCCGGGATAGCCAAGCCCCCGCTAGCTCAACCATTCAGCTCTTTTCTTCATTTTTTACTGTATTTTGAACTGTCCCTCCTTTTCATTTGATTGGTCAACACTACTCCATAGGTTATAATGGTTCACTGTCACTCCTATTCTGATTGGCTGGTTTATGCCGACCAATGAGAAGCGCTTACAGAATTTGAATTACTGTATTTCCCGACAATTTACAATATCCCAATTCCTGATGTAGTGCCGGTGACGGCGACAAACGCATTGTTAGGGATTTGATTGATTTATGTTTTTAGAAGGTTTGAGCTCTTTTTCTTTTACACTTAATAAAAACGATTTTTGGATTCATACTCCATGCCTCACGGAGCTGAGAGCTGAGATTTATTTCTTTTGCGATCTTATATATTTTTCCTCTAATTTTAAATGATCCATTTTTTCAATACATTTAATCATTTTTAGACAACTTTTATTTTTATCTTTATTAATGAAATACTTTTATAGACAACTAATTTTTAGTATTGTACTATTGTAACAGTTGACCTAGAGCACATTTGGCCCCATTACGTTCTCGCGTCACTTTGCCTCCTTCGGCTCAGGTAGACCACATTCAACGAGGCTGCAATGCGCCTCACTTTGCCGACCCGCATTCATGCTTGCCTCGGAGTATTCGAGAACGCCCACACCGCGCCCATTGCACACCCCTTCATGTTAGGCACAGCCGAAAGTGGCGAAGGTTGCGCCTAACATCGTATCCCTGCGTCCGACAGGGTGAGGCGCAGTTTCCGCCAGAAATCGGGCGCAACTCCCGATCATACATGTCACCCTAAATTTTAAATTAACTTTTTCTGCTCTCACCCTTTATTCTACATACAGCAAGAGTCGGCACAGGACAGGTATTGCTGGGACCTGTGGTTCACCAAGCAGGATCACTCCCATAGTTTCTAGTCACTGACATGCTATTTTAATGACTTTTCTCTTATTTCCAGCCTATCTATAGCCTTTATACATGTTTGGTGCATTACTTATGCACCTAAATTCCGTAATGCGCCAAACACACAGGCGAGAGCGGGGAACTTTAGACTCCATTCATGAACACACAAAAGCCACTTTCATACATTCAGGCGCATTATACACTGAAAAGTAGATGAGAAAATGAAGTTCGACACATTCGATTTATACACGTCTCCCTAAATGTTTTAACTGTTCTGCATCAAAGAATCATAAATTTGTCTGCTTCTATGAATGTCATGCGACGCCCCCAGAACGCCCCAAATCTTTAGAGCAATAAAAAGTGTTTTTGGCGCATTACAAAGGCTCTTATCGCGCCAAAGTTTGGAGTGCACCTGTTTATACATTATTTTTGGCTCAAAGTACACCAGAAAACTGGCGCAGCCCCGTTCATACATGTCGCCCTACGTTTTTTCAAGCATTTGCTATAGAATGTGTTTTTAATTCCAAACATGGTGGTGATTTGCACTACAAATTAAGAGATTGTGAGGCCTCTTGGAAAGAGACTGGGCGACATGTATGAACGGGGCTGCGCCAGTTTTCTGGTGTACTTTGAGCCAAACAACTAGCACAGCCCCGTTCGCTCTGTTTTTAAACAGGCGCACTCCAATATTAGGCGCATTAGTGCCTGCGGCATCATTAAGAGCCTAGAGCTTGAAACACGTCACCGTATTACAGTAATGTATCATTTGCCACATTTTAACATTTTTGCCTAATAAAGTCTAAAAAAGGATTTTCAGGATTGCTGGACCGCATACTCTTCTGTATGAAGCTATCTACTGGTTGCCTATTACTTGGATCCATGCAGCCCGTTCTTATGGAGTGGTAAGCTGGCATTTTCATGTATATTGTTATGGGAACTCCAGTTATGGAGGAATTAAAGGAGTTGTGCCACTATACAAACTTATTACCTATTTACAGTACAGCTAATAGATGTTTGATCGCTGGGGTCTCAATGCTGGGACCCCCAAAAATTGCTAAAACAGGGACTCCAATCCTTCTGCCCTTCCTCGCTGAGCTTGCACCATAAGGAAAACTTTGAACAGACCAGTGTCCACTGCTACTCCATTCAAAGTCTATGAGACCAACCTAGATAGTCAAGCGCTGTACTTGACTACCTCAATTTGCCCCATAGACTTTGAACAGAGCAGAAGTGCACATGTTTAACCACGGTTCAGTTCAAATCCTTCATCACGGCCTGAGCACAGCAAATATGAGTGGAGGGGAGGGGGGGGGTCCTGGCCCCCGTTTTATCAATTGTGGTGAGCCTCTAGGGATCAGACATTATCCTGTGGACTGGCAATAAATGTGTATAGTGACACAGCCCCTGTAAGCCAAAGAAAAAGAAAGAAAAACAAAAGTCAAGTGCAGTGCCCGGGAGACCCTGGATTCCCTGGAGACCGTCGAGGTTTCACCATGTGTTACTGATCTCTGAAAGGATTGGTATGGTGTGGTTCAACACAATGGGAAATAAGTGCATAGAGTCAGGGGTCTGCAGTAAACCAGTGCACTGCTTTAATAAAGGTAATCAAGTGCAACACAATACAGGTGTAAGAAATACAGAATTTTGAACAATGAAATACTTATGAAGTATATTTTGGTATTATGTACAGTCATATGAAAAAGTTTGGGCACCCCTATTAATCTAAATCATTTTTAGTTCTAAATATTTGGGTGTTTGCAACAGCCATTTCAATTTGATATATCTAATAACTAATATTGCACATTTTGTGTTAGTACAATAAACCTCATTTCAATCCGGAAAATTACTGTGTCCATCAGTTATTAGATATATCAAATTGAAATGGCTGTTGCAAACACCCAAATATTTAGAACTAAAAATGATTAAGATTAATAGGGGTGCCCAAACTTTTTCATATGACTGTATATAGAAGGTATTTCAATTGTACAATCTAAGATGGAGGCTCTAGCATGAATCACATGGCAGCTTAGACTGGTTGTCCTGATGCCTCTCACTTGCTAATTAAGGTAAAACAATAGGCCTCAGGATAACATTTTATAACCTGGCCTTCTAGATGAGGCAGCACTAAGGGTCTGTAGACCTCATGAGTAGATGGGGGCAGGTATCGTCTTGAGATGGGGGCAAGTATGGCCAATAAAATAGACCAGTATGCTCTTGGACGGCCCTTTTTGTCTCTTGGGGAGGAAGCCAGCAGGATGGCACGGCTCTGCACTGCACATGAACTTGGTGGTAATATAACGTTGTATTTTGTTATATGATTTGTATGATTTGTAACTGTCATTGGTAATTGGTTGTGTAGTGTTTATGTAACATTGGTTGTTTCTCTCTGTTCCTGTATATCTCCATATCATTTATATAACCATAAAATCAATCTCACAGGCTATACAATATATGTTTTTATATACTGATGTGTGTCTCTCACTTTATTGCACCTAACCTTTCGAATCTAACCCAGTAAGAGGGTGATTTTATATATACAGTATATGTTTGTATAGATACATATTTATGTATGATATTTATATGAATATATATATGTATATGATACAGGGAATTTCTTACACAGGCAAGATACTGGGTGGCTTCTCCAGTCTCCACTCTAGTAGACAAAGGCTCTGTGCTGAAGAAGGGCCTGGGTTAGCTCTCCCTTTCCCTTTCAGAAGGCTGTTATGCTGGTTGAAGCACTGGTGCCCCAGGGTCTATGATTCAGTCATCTGGCTGGCTTCCTGGTCAAAGGGCTGGTTACCCAGGATCTCTAGCTTGGTATATCCAGGATACCTTTCTGGTCATGCAAGCAATCTAGCAGAGCCTTTTATGCTACCCACTGATCTCTATCTGCAGAACACCTGCTAGCCTTTTATACAATTTCTAGATGACCTAGAATCTTCTAAACGGAGGGGTGGAGTGGAGAAGTATAACCCTTACAACAACATTATTAAAATTTCAGTCTCTCATACACGTGTATAGAGCTTTCATTCTGACCTATTTGAATGACTCAGCATCTCTTCCAGACAGTGCGAAAGTAACTGTCTGAGATTTATCCTCCAAAACTCAACTGTGCATCGTCTACCAACGTGGAAAGTTACCAACTTATCAGTCCATCGGTAGCAAGTTTAAGAGTCTCTTGGTATTAGCTTACATCTAACACAAATATCAGTGGCACACTAAAAACTAAATGAGACATAAAGGTATATAGGAATATTGGAAATGCATTACTGCTAAGGAAAATATGAAAACCTGGGACTCTTAGTTTACAGTTTTTGATCAAAGATTGTATTAAGCTCACCTCCCAAAACGTCAAGGGGATCCCAGAGCAGGTGAGTCCCTACACTGAACATGCTACCTCACTAGGAGTCAATTCAGACTGCAACTTCACAGGGAGTGATAGGAACTTGCAATTGGGTTATCCTGCACTGGTTAAAAAGAGGCAGCTGAGTGCAGCAAGCCAATGAGATTGCCATTTCTCAAATAGACTACAAAACGTAATAAGGCTGTGCACATCTAAAATATACTTTGAAAAACACAAGCATAGGTGCACACTGAAAGGCAATAGCATACATCTAACACAAATATCAGTGGCACTGATATTTGTGTTAGATGTATGCTATTGCCTTTCAGTGTGCACCTATGCTTGTGTTTTTCAAAGTATATTTTAGATGTGCACAGCCTTATTACGTCTTGGTATTAGCTGACTATGAAAAAATATAATAAAATTAAAAAATGTAAAGCCGTCTAGTATAGGTGAGAAATCAAAAAAATTATCAGCCCCAAAATGTTGCTGGGAGAATGGGTTAAACCTCTCAGGGAGTTGTGTTTGGCCTCAAGAATTTGGTATTTTTTTCTTATATCTTCATCCCCACATTCCATGACCCTTATGTTTTTTTCTGTTGGACGTAGTTGTATGGAGGCTTTTTTGCAGCGTGGGTTGTATTTTTAAGGCCACTATTTTGGGGGTTCACATAATATATAGAAAAGCTTTTACTAATGATTTTTTCCGAAGGGAAGAAATTAAAATGCTACAAACTTTTGCCTGTTTTAACGAGGGATACTTGTTTTTATACCGTACATTAGGCAAGATAAATAACATGATAATTTTATAGTTCTGGTCATTGCAGGCACAGCAATACTAAATATGTTTACTTTCTTTTTTTTAGAAATTGTACTTTACTTTTTACTTTTTCAAACTTTTTTTTTGTGATCAAGCCACCTGAATCATCCTATCACAGGTGTATTACACTGAAATACTACGGATTGCGGTATAATGTGCCTGTCAGTGTAGTAAATATCCACTGTAAGAAGATCTGGAGGTCTTTACTAGGCACCTAGTTGCCAAGAAAATCTATATGTACCCTGTGATCGCATTACATGGACTTTGGGGTGAAAGAAGAAGCCGCCCATTCCCACGTAACCACTGAGATGGAATGCTTAGCATTAACCATAGCAACTAAGGGCCACATGTAGGAATACTGTCTAGGTCTAAAACTGTCTTTGTTGTCCATAGCAACCAATCAGGGCGCTCCTTACATTTCATATAGTGCTCTGGAAAAATTAGAGGGGCGCTCTGATTGGTTGCTATGGGCTCTGTTTGGTTGCTATGGGCTCTGATTGGTTGCTATGGGCAACAAACTGAATTTTAGATCTAGACAGTTTTCATACATGTGGCCCTAAGTGTTTTTTTTTCAATCCTAGTCATTAGATCAGAATCACAGTTTGCTTGGTGAACACCATGTTTGGAACCACCATTATGGGTATCTGACTGAATACCTGATATAAGCATATAAGATACTATGATGGATCCTTAGGGAACAATAAGGCAAACATTCCCCAAAATGACTAGGAATAGTAGAGCTGAAATGTCAGTTACTGCTGTAGAACCACCAACAGCCTGAACAGGAAGTGTGAGCCTGAAGCTGTAGAACCTCCCACAGCCTGAACAGGAAGTGGGAGCCTGAAGCTGGCTGTGAAGAGCAGGCTTTGTGAGAAAACTCCTCTATTACAGTCAGGACCGACAAGTGATGGCATAGGCACAGCTCCTGTGTCATCGCTATCCTGTATTATTAGGGTCCGTTACGCGGCACAGGACAAATACCGGTCGGTTTATCTGGCCGGTATTTGCACTGTTTTTGGGCTGTGCACATGGCCGCGGGGGGACGGCTTTTCTCCGCAATTAGCAGAGAAACAGAGAAAAGCCCTCCCCTTCACATGAACATGTTCATATTCCGCCCGAAAACCGGTTGGAAGAATGAACATGTTCTATGATTTTCGGGCGGCCGGCGGTCTGAAAAACCACTGGGTGGAAAACCCGTGCAGTGGGGACTGCTGCACAGATTTTCCGTTAAGGTCAATGTTAAAAGTTTTCACCCGGTTTGCAGACGGGTTTTCAAAACCGAAAAACATCTTAAAAACCGGGGGAAAACCTGTGCCGTGGGGACATGGCCTTATAGCGACTGTATTGTTCCCATAACATAATAGCACTTCATAGGTAAAAGCAACCTCTAACCATCAGTTTACCACTGACTTTTGACTCTTAAAGAGTTTTTCTCACCATGCTGTTTCACATAGCCACAGCCAGCTTCAGGCTCCCAGTTCTTGTTCAGGCTGTGGACAGGTCTGCGGCAGTGATCAGCACTGCCATTCCTAGCTGAGCCTGTTGGAAGGACATTGATGACAAACGGGGGTCTAAACAGCGTAAACGGGGGTTAAAGTTTATGAGTAAGACAAATAAGCAAGCGCCTGTGCTGCTGATAAGACACAACAGGCAGTGAAATCACCATCCTGGCCACTGCTAGAGCAGAGAGAGGTGGTCGGTAACCTTGGGAAGCTTGTGTACACAAGCAGGAGATAAGAACTGCTGTAGCTCCAAAGGGAAGCAAAATTAAAAGAGCAATGTATTAAGTGTTACTCTTTATTTACAAGTTTGAAGCTAATTAATCAATGAAGTGGCAATAACCCTTTAAAATTTCCTTATTCTTATGCAAATTCCGTCACATGAGTCCCATGCATTCTCTAGATCACTTGTACACTCTTCTCTGTTTATTTTACGGAGACAAAACAGTGATTGTTTCTACCTTAAAGGGGTTTTCTCACTACAATGATCAGCTTTCAACATGTTGGGAAAGGTAAATGAAGATTTTGTACTAAGTACATTGCTCTTTTGATATTTCCCTGGTCAGGAGTTAAGAGCAATTTTATCTGCTCTGAGCCCACAGTGTCTCTAGATAACAGTCCATATCTCCCTTCCAGATTAGACAGAGAGCAGGGAGTGACATCATCAGGGAGCAGAGTCTTCATCTCTAACAAGATTAGGGGCGACATGTATGATCGAGAGTTGCGCCTGTTTTCTGGCGAAAACTGCGCCTCACCGGTCCGAATCCCCTGTCGGACGCAGGGATGCGATGTTAGGGGCCACTTTCGGATGCGTCTAACATGAAGGGGCGTGCAGTGGGCACGGTGTGGGTGTTCTGGGGCGGGACGCGGCAAATTCGAAAACTCCGGGGCATGCATGATCGCGGGTCGGCAAAGTGAGGAGCATTGCAGCGCTTTACAGCTCCGACAGGCAGACCTAATTTAATGTGGTCTATCCGAGCGGAGAAGTCAAAGTGAAGCGCGGTATTCTTGTAATGCGCTCGAGCTCTACACTTACAGCAGTACACTACTACAATAAATGAATTGTCAAGAAGAATAAATAATTAAGCCAGAAATCCTGCTTGGTGGACAACAGGTCCCAGCAAGCCTTTGTGTTGTATATACTGAATTGCATTAAACTTCAAAGTAGCCCAAATACATCAAAAATTGTTGTTATGGAAAATGTGTAAGAAAACATCTGTCCAACCTCTGCATTGGCTTATGTGATGTCAAATTAGTGTAATTTTCACAGACTTTGCAATACATTTTGTAGTGGATATTTTTTTCTTTGCAGCTAATATATATATTGTCATTAACTCCTTAAGGACCCGGCGTTTTTTGTTGTTGACAAGTTCGTCTTTCCCTACTCCCCATCCCAGAGCCATAACTTTTTTATTTTTCCACCTACATAGACAGATGTGGGCTTTTATTTTGTAGGGACAAGATGTACTTTCTAATGGTGTTATTTACTATACTATAGAATATACTGGGAAACCACAAAAAATTCCAAGTGGGACAAATTGTGAAAAAAAAAACGTATTTTCGCCATGTTTGCGGGGGGTTTGCTTTTACGGCGTTCAATCTTCGGTCAATACAATGTGTTCTCTGTATTCTACAGATTGATTCGCTTCCGGAAATACCAAACATGTAGGGTTTCCGTTATGTTTTGGTGCCATAAAAAATTTCCAACCTTTTTCTATTTTTGAAATTTGTGCCGTGGCGCCAGTTTGTGCGACCAGTAACTTTTCTGTACTAACACCTAAGGATGTCAGTGAGGCGGCATTTTTTGCGGGCCAAAGTGTACTTTTTATCGCTAGCAGTTTGAAATGCATGCGACTTTTTTGATCACTTTTATTCCATTTTTAAGTGACATAATATGACCAAAAAACGCAATTTTGGCGTTTGGAATTTTTTTCTTCTATGGTGTTCAGCATATGGGATAAATGATGTTATATTTTTATAGATCGGACTTTTTCGGACACGGCGATACCAAATATGTGTAACTTTTTATAATTTTATTGTTTTTATTTGTAAAATGGGGAAAGGGGGGTGATTTGAACTTTTAATACTTTTTTTTTTTACTGCAAAACTTAATTTTTTATTTTTTTACTTTAACATTGAGGCCACCTATGGTGCTTGACCACTAGGTGGCGCGATTGTCAAGACAATGCATTAGACTGTACCAAGATGGCAGTTTCCCCACTTCCTGTCTGCGGACGGAAGTGGGGCAAGCCAGGACATGGAAGTGACAGGAGCCTTCCCAAGGCTCCCCGCTGCCATGTCCGGGGTCGGATTGCTGCAGCTATGCTGTGGCGATGCAGATCGCTCTGAAGATTGGTGCGGGGCACCGATCTTAATTCATTCAGACGCTGCGGCCATCTTTGCCGCGGTGTCTGACGGGTTAAACAGCGCGGGCGACGCTGCCCGTTCGCGCTGTAACGGCCGGGTGTTAGCGACGATTAGCCGCTAACACCCGGCGCTGTGCCGGGGGTCGCGGAGCGATCCCCCTGCAAAGCCCCTTATGGACCCTGGGACGTACTCATACGTCCAAGGTCCTTTAGAGGTTAAAGTTATTGTAAAAAATTTATTAATACATTGATTGAATTTTTCCAGCACTTGGATATGTCTGTTTATTAAGTAATTAATTTCATTCTGCAATTACTTTGCAAATACGTGCCACACTTTGTGACACGTATTTGCAATGTAATTACGGAACGGATTTCGCGTCGGAGATACATTACACAGTATGAAGAATAAAATGGATTTGTCAAATAAATTAATTACTTAATAAACAGACATATCCAAGTGCTGGAAAAATGTAATCAATGTATTAATACATTTTTTACAATAACATTAATGACAATATATATATTAGCTGCAAAAACAAAAATATCCACTACAAAATGTATTCCAAAGTCTGTGAAAATTACACTAATTTAACATCACATAAGCCAATGCAGAGGTTGGACAGATGTTTCCGTCCACATTTTCCATCACAACAATTTTTAAAGTATTTGGGCTGCTTTGAAGTTTAATGCAATTCAGTATATACAACAAAAGGCTTGCTGGGACCTGTTGTACTCCAAGCAGGATTTCTATATTCCCTGGGCTTTGTTCTAGATGTATTTACATCCGTATTTACGTCCGGAATTACATCCGGATTTCAATAGGAATCCATTGTAAGCTAATAGTTCATTATTTTAGGCACTTTTGGTGATGTATTTACGGACGTAAATACGTCCGTAAATACGTCGAGAACGAAGCCCAGGGAACATAGAAATCCTGCTTGGAGGACCAGGGGTCCCAGCAACACCGGTGCTGTGCTGGCTCTTGCTGTAGATACTGAATAGAATACAAGGTGAAAGAAGAACAAATACATTTAACCCAAAAAATTTTAAAAAATTCACATCTGTCCAACATCTGCATTGGCTTATTTGACGTTACATTAGTGGCATTCTCTCCCTTTTTTTAACACCTTTTCTAGGGGATATATCTTTCTTTGTAGATTGTATATATATTTGCTTTCATTTTAATACATCAAATTTTTGCCTACATTTAAATAGATTTTATACCACGTTTATATTTATCTTTATTCATTCATTCATTGCAAAGCCAACTATTTCTCCTGTTCACTAACATGCTTCATGCTTTTTTATGCATTTCCAGCCTGTCTCAATTCGTACCAGATGTTAGGCGCAGTCCTTCTGCGCCTAAGTCCCACACTGCGCCTCACACACTGGCGAGGTGCAGGGAACTTTACACCGCATGTATGAGCGCACCTCGGGCGCCGACATAAATGAGACGCAGCTTTCACTTTAGATCGGGCGAAAACGTGCGCTCCGACGCGCTGATCTTCATACATGTCGCCCTAGATTGTTAGCACTTGTTTTCACTCTTTGGAGCTTTTTAGCTTTTTTTTCTGCATTAAAGGGGTTTTGCCACGATGTAATGTTGATGTGGGATCCTCCAAAATGGGTATTTAATCCCTTTTTTAAATATATGTGATTACAAAAATTGCAGCCTGAGAGAGCTACAGGCTGCCTTACCTGCCCTTAGTTACTTAAAAGCTTCTATTAGATACGACCTGACAAGAGCTGCTGGCCGGGCTTGTGCAGAGAACACCTTATCTGATGAAAGTGAGCTGAAGAAGCTTTCAAGGCACCGGGTAGAAATATGTTGTCTTTTGTATACAGAATCCAATAGTTGTAGTGTGATTATCTGAGTAGATCCCTGCTTTATCTGATGACAGAGAACATGAAGAAGCTTTCAAGCTGCTGTGGAGAAAAGGTGTTGTCGTTTGTATACAGAATCCACTAGTTGTAAGTGTGATTATCTGAGTAGATCCTGCTTTATCTGATGACAGAGAACATGAAGAATCTTTCAAGCTGCTGTGGAGAAAAGGTGTTGTCGTTTGTATACAGAATCCACTAGTTGTAGTGTGATTATCTGAGTAGATCCCTGCTTTATCTGATGACAGAGAACATGAAGAATCTTTCAAGCTGCTGTGGAGAAAAGGTGTTGTCGTTTGTATACAGAATCCACTAGTTGTAGTGTGATTATCTGAGTAGATCCCTGCTTTATCTGATGACAGAGAACATGAAGAAGCTTTCAAGAGGCTGTGGAGAAAGCTGTTGTCTTTTGTATACAGAATCCACTAGTTGTAGTGTGATTATTTGAGTGAACATTTCACACGATCCCTTATGCACGGCTCTGTGCTCTGGCTGTGTCTCTTGCTCTCTCAGCTCAGTGTGGCTTGTTTACATTTGATTCTTAGCAGATAAGGCACGTCCTGGCAAAACCCCTTTAATCTCCTGCATTTATGTCTCTGTAACGCTCATTGAGAAGCTAAATATGCCAATAACTGCTATAGAACCACCCACAGCCTGACCGGACATGGGAGTCTGAAGCTAGCTATGACTCTGAAAAAGCATGGTGAGAAAACCCCTTTAATAATCTTATGAATGGACGACTTTAGAGGCTATAACGGGAGAATAAATCCTAAAGAAAATAAACTAAAGCCCAAAACAGGATCATGGCGTCATCACCGGTGAGGATTGCTCCAGATCTACAAGACGCTGAGCTGAAGGGAAGATTATATTCCACTGGTTTACAAGTAAAACTCATTTAAAGTTTGCAGGCCGCTCTTGAAGTTAAAATGAGGACAGAAATAGCTACTGGCCTCCTGCCACCGGCAAATAGAATATGTTCTAGCGTCTATTCAATCTTTCATTCATTTTACCAGGACCGAGGGCAGAGCTGCGCTGGACTCAGTGACAGGGACAAATAACATTCACTACACGTTCACATGGGAAGCCGGGATCTCAAAATTCTTCATATACGAGGTAAAGTGGAGGTTCTTCTTATAACTTATATATAGATACAATCTACATACGTCACTCTCTATCTACATTGTATTACTTGTACTGATTCTCAGTTTCATTATATCAGCATTTTCATTAGAAACAGTCAGCAAGCTTGTCTACACATCATGGCTCAGTTCAGTAGAGGATAGTTAAAGGGGTTGTCTCACTACAAGGATTGCTGCTTTTTATGTTAAAGATCTTGCATAAACAAGTCACTTTGCAATATATATTCATCAACAGTTTCCTTCCTATTCTGAGATATCCCCTCTTGTATGGGTTTCAGCAGCTCCTCAGGTTGCTATAGCTACAGACCTGTTCAATCTCTCATGATAGGCTGCCAGCACTGGTTGCTATAGCTACAGACCTGTTTGATCTCTCCTGATAGGCTGCTAGCACTGGTCACTATAGCTACAGACCTGTTCCATCTCTCCTGATAGGTTGCCAGCACTAGTTGCTATAACTACAGACCTGTGTGATCTCTGCTGATAGGCTGCCAGCACTGGTCGCTATAGCTACAGACCTATTCCATCTCTCCTGATAGGTTGCCAGCACTGGTTACTATAGCTACAGACCTGTTCAATCTCTCTTGATAGGTTGCCAGCACTGGTTACTTTAGCTACAGACCTGGCTTCTACTGCAGCCTAGTAGAAACCAGTAAGCACACCCCTGAATTCAAAGTGAAACCAAGAAAGCAGGACTGAGGTGAGATGAATCAATGTAGTGAGACAACCCCTTTAACTTAGTAGACATCTGGTCTACAGACCACAGCTCCCTGGCAAATCATCTGAGCAACTCTGTTAAGACACTAAATAAGCAAGGAGTATGGGTAGAACTATAGCCATAGCATCCATAGAGACTGCTATGGGGACCGAAGGTTGAGGGGCCCCACTCAGGTACAGGATCATTGTTCATTTTTGTAGAGAACAAGTACTTGGTGGTTTTCTCCTTCATAGCACTACTGTTTCCTGATTTATCATGCTATTATTAATACCTAATTATTGCTACTTATGCTGTTGTTTTAGTTTATTGTGTGTAGGTGGTGGGCCCCATCTCATTTTGCTACGGGGCCCTATGAATTCTTGTTACGCCTCTGACAAGGAGTGCTGGGAGAGATCTGGTATAAGTCTGTAAAATTGTGAATGCAGCTCTGAGAATTAACGCAGCATCCATTTTAGATAAGTAATGTAATGTATGTACACAGTGACTGCAGCAGCAGAATAGTGAGCGCAGCTCTGGAGGATAATACAGGATGTAACTCAGGATCAGTACAGGATAAGTAATGTATGTACACAGTGACTGCACCAGCAGAATAGTGAGTGCAGCTCTGGAGTATAATACAGGATAAGTAATGTATGTACACAGTGACTGCACCAGCAGAATAGTGAGTGCAGCTCTGGAGTATAATACAGGATGTAACTCAGGATCAGTACAGGATAAGTAATGTATGTACACAGTGACTGCACCAGCAGAATAGTGAGTGCAGCTGTGGAGTATAATACAGGATATAACTCAGGATCAGTACATGTTACGTAATGTAATGTATGTACACAGTGACTGCAGCAGCAGAATAGTGAGTGCAGCTCTGCAGGATAATACAGGATGTAACTCAGGATCAGTACAGGATAAGTAATGTATGTACACAGTGACTGCACCAGCAGAATAGTGAGCGCAGCTCTGGAGTATAATACAGGATGTAACTCAGGATCAGTACAGGATAAGTAATGTATGTACACAGTGACTGCACCAACAGAATAGTGAGTGCAGCTCTGGAGTATAATACAGGATGTAACTCAGGATCAGTACAGGATAAGTAATGTATGTACACAGTGACTGCACCAGCAGAATAGTGAGTGCAGCTCTGGAGTATAATACAGGATATAACTCAGGATCAGTACATGATACGAAATGTAATGTATATACACAGTGACTGCATCAGCAGCAGAATAGTGAGTGCAGCTCTGGAGTATAATACAGGATTTAACTCAGGATCAGTACAGGATAAGTAATGTATGTACACAGTGACTGCACCAGCAGAATAGTGAGCGCAGCTCTGGAGTATAATACAGGATGTAACTCAGGATCAGTACAGGATAAGTAATGTATGTACACAGTGACTGCACCAGCAGAATAGTGAGCGCAGCTCTGGGGTATAACACACGCTGTAACTCAGGATCAGTACAGGATAAGTAATGTAATGTGTGTCCGCAGGGAATCCACCAGCAGATTAGTGAGTGCAGCTCTCAGGTGTGTTCACAATCAATTTTGGGTGTTATTCTGAGCGGCTGTGTGCTGCTACTATTGCTTTGTCTGGGGAAGGCATCCACCCACCTAAGGCCTGCTCTCTGCACCCCAGGCTCTTGTTCCTGGTACCAGGCCATCAATGGACAGGAGGAGCCAGCATTTGGCATGTATGGAGGACTCAGGTTTGAGAAGATCCAGCAGGAATTGCAGCAATGTGGCTTCTGCCCCCTCCTCCTTTCCGAGTCTGCAGACACAGAAAATCCGCAAAGCTTCATACAGCAAAGAAAACTTGCTAATACCAGCTCAGGTGAGAGTGACCCTTCTCTGGCCCAGAGAACGCTAAGGGTGACATGTATGACTTTTTGTGCCCAGGCGCCATTTTTTTGCGCACATTAGAACTGTAGAATGCAGAATATCAAGATAAGCCAGCTCACCTCTCCAACTGTACAGCACGGATACTCCCGGTGCCAAGGAGAAACAGCATAGGGAATGCAAAGAAAAGAGATGATCCAGCTGTCTCAAACACAACGGTCCATATGAAAAGGTAAAAGCCTCTTTATTTGAAATCCATTAAAAAATAGAATGGTCCAGTACAGGCACAGGTGCTGCCTACTGTAGAATGCGCCTGAATCTATGAACCTAAGAGGAAACAGAAAAACGGACCCGGCGCACGTGCAATGGAAATAAAAAAAAGCCTAGGCTAAAGGCTTTATTAAAAAGGTTTTTATTCTTAAAATTGCTACGGAATTACCGATGCAAAATTAAAAACATGAAAAAGAACTTAACGCGTTTCGCGATGATGCGATGAAGTGCGGGTACACGCGCGAAACGCGTTAAGTTCTTTTTCATGTTTTTAATTTTGCATCGGTAATTCCGTAGCAATTTTAAGAATAAAAGCCTTTTTAATAAAGCCTTTAGCCTAGGCTTTTTTTTATTTCCATTGCACGTGCGCCGGGTCCGTTTTTCTTTTTTTTCCTCTTGGCAATCTTCTCCTACCAGTCCACGGAACGGAGCACCAGAGACCAGCGGCTGCCGTAGTAAGGGCTACGGGATACAAATAGCCCTGCAAGCGCTTATGAGTGTTGTGCCTCTACAATAGTAGCACAACACCAAAAGGTGAGAATATATCATCACTTTCCATCACTTATCCTCATTGTTACAGTATAACACTATTGTGCGCCCCCTCTCTTTTTTTTTTTTTTTTTTCCTGCATATGAATCTATGAACCTGTTCTACTGCGGGTCATAGATTTAGTGCTTTCAAGCTACAAAGCAACACTTCTGGCTCAGGTAAACAACTTTTATAGTGCTCTACCTGTTCCAGCAGTAATGGGCCTGTATTTGCCGATAAAAAGCCATACATTTGTAGTTTCATACGGTTCTAGTGCGACCCGCCTCCAGCACGCCCCCCGAAATCAGGCGCATTACAAAGTGCTGCAAGTGCTCTGTAATGCACCTAATGTTGGAGTGCAAATGATTAAAAATATAGCCAAGGGGCTGCGCTAGCTTTCGGGCTGAAAAGACGCCAGACTTCTGCCACATCCCTGTTCATACATGTACTCACAGGGGAGAAGCAGACCTGGAGGCTGGAGTGTTTGAAGAACCCGGGAGTCTGTTTCTACCCTACAGGTCCCGGGTCATTAGCCACCTCTGTGATTATGAGTAAATCCTCACACCAACCAATTTATTGGTGGCTCTTCCTAAGGAGAGATTGTTTCCCCTTCTAAGCCACTTTCGCCTCTCACCCATCCAAACCAATAAGTTCTACGCTGCACTGACGAGGGGCAAAAACCCTGAAACAGCTGTCTGCAGATTAACTTAACTGGTTTGGCTAAATCCTTTTCACTTCGCAAAACTCCTGCGAGCTACATTGTGAATTGAGGATAACTACATCCAATAGAGTGCACTGTGGAGTTGCTCAGCTCTTTTCCCATAAGCCTTTGCTTTATGCAAAACAGTCAGTGAGGTCTGATAGGCGAGTAAATCCTCACACCAACCAATTTATTGGTGGCTCTTCCTAAGGAGAGATCGTTTCCCCTTCTAAGCAACTTTCGCCTCTCACCCATCCAAACCAATAAGTTCTACGCTGCACTGACGAGGGGCAAAAACCCCGAAACAGCTGTCTGCAGATCAACTTAACTGGTTTGGCTAAAATCCTTTTCACTTTGCAAAGCTCCTGCGAGCTACATTGTGAATTGAAGATAACTACATCCAATAGAGTGCATTGTGGAGTTGCTCAGCTCTTTTCCCATAAGCCTTTGCTTTATGCAAAGCAGTCAGTGAGGTCTGATAGGTGAGTAAATCCTCACACCAACCAATTTATTGGTGGCTCTCCCTAAGGAGAAATCATTTCGCCCCTATGAAGACACCAGTAAGACCCTGAGGAGGCTCCGGGAGGAGCTGCATGGTGTGAGGGCCAGGGCTGAGTGACAAATAAGCGTCCCCATGGAAATATGAACTAGAGGAAAGGAGGACTGTATTGAGGGAGAGAAGCGGTCCTTTTCAAGAAAAAATAATAATGAGTAGGAGAGAAAGTAGATGGGGCTGCAGACGCACAGCCAGGTGGAGGAAGACCCTGCAGTGGAATAGAAGATGGAGTATGAGGTTGACCAGCCAAATCCATCTGGCAGCCTGCAGCAGGACAGGCTCCATACAGTGGGATCCCTGCTCAGGAGGCACCAATGTCACCCTGCTGTAACTCTGGCTGCTCAGGGATAAGAGCAAGTCCTGCAGCCCGGGAGAGGCTCTGAGGTCAAAGATCCAGCTCCTGGAGTCCCCAGTGCAATTCCAGGACTTGTGCTTTGGAGATGATCTGCCAGAGGAGAAGCCTGTGGACATAAAGAAGAAAGCAAAGAAGCCTAAGCACCAGGAGCGAGTAAAGTTTTGGTATAGCTCCCTCCCTGGGACCCCCGGGTCGACCACAGGGCCAGCTCACTGTTTGAGCCCCGCTTCTCAACCCAGCCTATGTCCTTCAGTGGACTAGTTGTACGAGTACAAGGAGAATGAGTTATCCAGTATGGCAGGGAACTCCATCTCTGTTTACAATAAGGCTATGTTCACACGACTTAAACTGGGACATATTTCGGCCCGTATTTCGCCGCCGTACTGCGCTAAATACGGGGTGAAATATGTCCCACTCATTCTCTATGAGAACTGTGGATTATGTCTCCTCTCCCCGCCCGCACAATACGACGAGCGGGGAGATAAGTGGCATGTCAATTACTAGCGGCGAATACACGCCGCTAGTAAAGAATGTCTATGGGACTGGCAAGCTTCCGCCCCCCCGCCCCGCGGGATCTCGTGCGGGGCGCAATTACACCGTGTGAACATAGCCTAATCGGGATGGAGCTGGTGTGATACTGGCTAAATAGCTGGACAGTAAGGTTGCGGTTGGCAGTGACAACAGAGGTGGTTCAGAGGGTTATAAGAGGAAAGGCTCTGGCGCTGGAGTTTGGTCCTCTAATGGGAGGGGGAGCAATTAGGCATCATAGTGGACTCTGAGAGCTCTGGGACTTGGACTTAAACCTTTGTTCTGTGCTGGTGTTGCTGGTCCAGAGGTGTCATCTCCTCAGCACCCCACATGGTAAAAATTCATCCAAGGAAGGTGGGAGATGGAGAAAAAACTAGGGTAAAACAATCTGAATAGAAGGGAGATGTAAGGTCTTCTCCCATCCACCAGTTGCCAAAGGAATATACAACCTACCCCTCTATAATTGATCTCTCAAACCAATTTCATGCCCTTGGTGACATCGGCCCCTCATCACAGGAGACGCCCAGGGGTGAGGTTCTGGAGGCTGCAGAGACATCCGTGCCTACAGGGGGTGCCGAGTCACCTCCTTCTGGGAAAAACATGTCTTTGGGATGGGGGACTGGCCTGGAGCCTGAGGACAAGGATGGAGGTAAGATGGACTTGTCTGTCTTCTTAACAAGGGGTAAGCCATCATCTGATGGGGAGAATGACATGTGCAGGGGGAAAAAGAAAACCATCTTACTCAACTTCCCAGGATGTGGACACCCACTCCATTGATGCTGCCACCCATCAATGTTGCCAGCATTAAACCTGATACAGCTCAATTTGCGGCCTTTGATTTTCTCAGCCGAGTTGAAGTTGACAATTTATTTTTGCAAGAGACCAGGCTGCCAGATTTGGAGGCCACATTTAAAGATAGTGGAAGCTTGGAGCCTCCTACTGGTCTCTTATGCCTGAGCCGTATAGCGGAGTTACTGCATCAGTAGAATCCCTATGGGTTATCGAATTAGAAATAGGGATTGCTTGATTTTGGATGTTCTGATGAAGAAACAAGAACTTCATTTAACTAACATCTATGGTCCCCAGTCCAAGTGGTATCGGAAGTGTCTCTTTATGAGGATAAAGCTCTATCTTTTTACAAGTCGGCAGGTGGTCTTTGGAGGGGACTTCAATACTGTCACGAGGCCCCAGGACAGGGGAGGTTCCAGAGACAAGCTGACTTATGACAGCGTTGCGTTGAATAGCATAGTTAGTGAGGCTCGCCTGGTGGATGTCCACATCCGGCACACCCCAGTCCACATGGGGTCCACCTATCATAGGGGTAGTTGTAGGTCTAAGATAGACAGGTTTTATTTGAAGGAGGAAGCTGTCTCTTCAGCAGTGTCCGCTGTTTAATTTTGTTTTCTCTGAATGTTACAAAGACCACTCCGGATGGGAAGAGGCTACAGTAGGCTCAATTCGTCTCCCCTGAAAGAAGTGGAGATCAGACAGTCCTTTGAGGATTTTTTCAGAGCCAGGTACCATTGCTGGATCTGTGCAATAATAAGTCAGAGTGGTGGGAGATGTTCAAACAAAGGGTGTCCAAATTCTTCCACCAGCTCTCGAGCCTCAGGAGCCTGAGCAGGTACCGCCTGTATCAGCGTCTGAGGAGGAAACTTAACCCTCTGGTCTCAACTGGGGGTAGCCGCGAGGAGATCTCCAGAGTGAAGTCTTTGCTCATGAAGTGTCAGTACGATAGACACGCATCTTTGGTTTTTGAGAGGGATTACGGGAAGTACCGCTCACCCGACCCTACAGAAACTGCAAGATGTCAGTGAATAGTGAGATTGTGTCAGAACTGATTGATAGTACGGATTCCCTGAGAAGGTCCAGATCAGGTATCTTGGAGGGCGTCAGATCCTTCTACTCACATCTTGTTACGGGAACAGAGGATTGTGCCAATGACCATACTTGCGTGAATAATGGGCTATTTAAAAAAAAAAAAAAAAAACTATGTTCCCTTTGACCTTTTTTTAGTGCTTGTAGAGTGCTGCTGATATTGTATTGTGTTTAAATGGCTATTGGACCTTTACACAGAGCCTCTGTTGGTGAGAATGGCTTACACTTTAGAGCAGTCCCTGGTCAGTGGCAGCTGACCTATGGTCAGGACCCCGGTACAATAACATTGGTTAGTAGCGAGAATAGCAGCCAAAATATACAATAATAAGGAAGGGACCTAAACAAGACACCAACAGGAAGTCAGGACAGAAAGCCACAAGAAACCAAGGTTCTGGCAAGGACTGAAGGGAGAAGCTGCCTAATAAAGCACCAGTCGTCAGGGAAGGGGCATTGCTAGGGCCATAAAACATCTGGGGCCCGGGCCCTTTGTGTTAAGTTTTGCTCAGTAGGGCTGGGTTCATGCACCATTTTTCATGCTACATTGTGAACTGCATAGAAAAAAATGTATTTTACATAAAAAAAAAATGTATGTTCCTGTCACTAATTTTACATGTATTCCACATAGATCCTGTCCATCACCTCAGCAGTCACTGTATAATGAAAATCAGCGCTGACAAATTTGCTTTTTTAAAAGTGCTCGTCTAGGTATGATACTGTAATACCTTAGAAATAAAGTCATAAAGTTTCCAAATCATACACCTATATATGGAGCAAATATACCATATCAATGATTGTTACTACTATACAATACTACTACTACTATTACTACTACTATAGTTGTAGATACCGGTGTACACAGGCTCTGCATGCATATATTACTGCCATACAGTAACCAGATAGAGGTAGCTTCCCATTAATAGCTTGGTATATAGGTATCCTTGGTAGATAGGTATTTAGGTATATATGGCCCCCTTTAAGTAGTTTTTATAGTCCCCCACAGTAAAGAGATAGGTATATAGGTCCCCTCAGTAGGTAAGTTTGTAGCCCCTGAAAAATAAATAAATAAAGAAGATAGGTGGGTATATAAGTCAACTTGGTAAGTAGATAGCTATGGTCCCACAGTAGGTAAGTAGGTACACAGGGCCCCATGTAGGAGGATACATAGACACTTTCAGTAGCTACAAAGGTATATGGCCCATCTCCCAGTAGGTAGGTAAATAGGTTGCTTCAGAAGGTATGTATATAGGTTATTCCAATAGGAAGGTAGGTATATCGATCCCATATTAGGCTGGTAGGTGTATAGTGTCCTCTAGTAGAGTTGATAAATATATGGGTCCCCTAGTATGTAGGTAGCTATATAGGTCCCCCAGTAGGTTGGTAAGTATATTGGTGTCCCAGTTATATAGGACTGCTCAGTAGGGGGGTAGTTATTTAAGGACCTCAGTATGTATGTGGGTATATAGGTTCCTTCAGTTAGTTTGTATTCATAAAGGGCCCCACAGGGTAGGTCTATATGCCCCCCAGTAGGTTATAGGTATATAAGGTTTTCCAGTCTGTAGGTAGGTCCATATGTTACCCAGTAGGTTATAGGCCTCCCTAGTCTGTAGGTAGGTCTATATGTCCCCACCAGTAGGTTATCGAACCCCACAGTCTGTAGGTAGATCTGTATGTCCCCTAGTAGGTTATAGGACTCCCCAGAATATAGGTAGGCAAATATGTCCCCCAGTAGGAATAGGTAAATATGTTTCCCTCCAGTCTGTAGATAGGTATACATGTCCCGCCAGGAGATAATAGGGCTCCCTTGTATGTAGGTAGATCTATATGCTTCCCAGTAGGTATAGGTATATAGTTTGCCCTCCAGTATGTAGGTAGGTATATATATTAGGTATTGATATATAGGTTTTCCCCCAGTAGGTATAGGTATATAGGTTTCCTTTTAGTCTTTAAGTAGGTCTATAGGGCCGATTTAAAAAAAAAAATAGTACCAGATTACCACCGGAGTACTCCATGAGGCAGGGAGCTCTCGCTCTCTGCTCTGCGGTAGTCTTTTAAAAGTGTATGCATGTCCAGCTACTGCAAGTTGTGTGAACCAGCTATTTGGAGCATGGGAAATAGCAGCTACTGAGTGATGGCCAAACGCTGGGAGCAGCAGCACAATAAAGGAGGTGAGAAGGTTGGCACTTGCCAACCGTGTGAGTCGGAGGCATAACACATCTTATGGCAAATAGGGATCTTGATCAGGATAGCATGTCGGTTTTCCTGGCTGAAACTGTTCCTGATCCAGGGCTAGACCTCTCTTTTGATGTTTTCACAGAAGAGATGAGAGAAGAGGAAGTTATCCTGGCGACGGAGGGGCTCAATCCCAAAAAGAAGCATTAGATCTGAGTTTTATAAGACCTTTAAGGACTCCTTGGCTTCCCTCTTGACTGGCTCTCTGCCAAAGTCAATGAGGAGATCGACCCTGATCATTGTGTCAAAGAGTAAAGATCTGTTCCAGATTGAGAATTGGCGTCCCATAGTGCTCCTCAGTGTGGACAGAAAGATTCTTGCAAAGGTGCTGTTTAACCGGTTGGTGAAGTATGCACCCCAGCTCCTTTTGGGGGCCCAGCACTGCTCTGTGTCCAGGCCGCAGTATGTTTAGTACAATGCTCTATGAGAGGCCGTGGAGCAGGGCGGGTTACTGGAAGGGGTACTTGTTGTCCTTGGATCAGGCAAAATTGTTTGATCGGGTTAACCATGAGTACCTCTGGTCTGTCCTCCTGAGATATGGTCTCCTGGGGTGGCGATTGGGGTTGTTGATTGACTTATGACCTTGAACGCAGGGGGAGAGAGTTTCCCGCTGGTGAACAATTGGATTGGCCACCCTTTTGAGGTGGGGTGTGGGGTTCACCAGGATTGTCCCCTGAGCCCACCTGGGGGTGTAGGAAATCAGGGCTCTGGGTTCTGTTGAACCACTTTCGGAACACTCTGGTGCTCAAGTTGGGATCTGGAGGTTGGATTACAGCTTTTAAATTCCATCAGGATCCCCTTGAAGTTTTGGGACTTGGCGCTGTTTCAATGGGAAACTGTGTGTGAGGGACAATCTGAAGTGCAGGAGCTCTGAGGACCGGGGGTGTCTCCGCAAGTAGTGTAGTGGTGTGCTGGAGAGCATGGACCACTTCCTGCTTCATTGTCTCTTTAACACAGAGGTTTGCACTAGGGTGGGGAGCTCCATTGGCAGACCCATTCTGGCCGGTCTCTCCTATGCGGAATAGGCCTATGAAGCATCAAACACCTGGGAGGTCGGGACCGGAGCACGCTATTCCTAGTCAGCTTAGTGGTCAGGTACTACACGTGGCACACATAGTGCTTAGTATTGGTGCAGTAGAAAATCCTCCCCATGCATGAGGTGGTTAGGAACATTCTCAGTGACATGGTAAAGGTGCACTCTGGCGTACAAGAGGTCGGGGGCAGTTAGAGCCTCCTTCCTTTGGAGGAGCTTTGCCTTTGGAGTGCCCTAGCCTGCTGTCTCCCTTCCTGGTGGTAGGCTGATGCTGACAAAAAGAATCTGGTGTTGATATAGTTAAATGTCTCTGGTCTACCCGTCACACCTGCATAACAGGATTCCTCACTTTCCTGTCTATATCAAACTTCAAAATAGGTGCAGGAGGTAATATCATATAAAAATTCTATTTATTAGACAAGTTCATTAGAACATATATATAGTCTTATTCGTGCAAACAATGTGCTACTTGAATTTAGTTGGTAAGTAAATCGTGGACCAGCGAAAAATCCAACCAGGATCAAACAAAATTTACCCAATGGAAATCTGAATTTGAAACCCAAAAC
>JAODAL010040863.1:0-36467 GCA_025379985.1 Phyllomedusa bahiana
CCCCCCCAAAAGGCAATTTGCCTCCTGCGTCTTTCCAGAGGGCAGAAGCTGCACGGATGGGGCCCGTCCGTCGCTGCCCCGCCGACAGAGACGCAGGAGGAATTCCTCCTGCGTCTCTCTTAGTTATTCGACCCATCGTCGCAAAAATTTAAAGGGTTCCCCCCCCCCCCGAGCGATCCGGTCGGCCGACGGGGGCGGGATGTGGCTGTAATATACAGCGACCCCCCTCCCGACCGCGAACTCGCTTTAATTTTCCCCATCCTCGGGACGTACCATACGTCCAGGTGCGCCCCCCAAAAACCCACCTGGACATGGATACGTCAAAGGTCTTAAGGGGTTAAACCACATTTTTATTTTAATACTTCCAGAACTCCCCATCACTCATTAGGGAAATATTTTTTTCCCCTGACTAACAGGAGGCATAAAGGGGAGGAACGGGAATACCAATTTGGGTCTTTCCTTTAATTAAACCCTTTTGGATGTCATTGGGAAAGAGTTTGGATACAGGGAGCCCAATCGTCCACCTTTGAAGTGTATAAAAACCCGGGGCCCCATGTCAAGATCCAGACCCCGAGACAACCTTCACCCCGGCCTCATAAATCACCCCAGGAACTCATGCCAGATTTATAATATATATTTACAGGGGAACAAATTTGTGTCTTGGGGAACCAAAGACACTTTCTTTACTATCTACTTGAAGCAGTACTTAGAAATGAAAAAATCACGATCCCTTTTAGGGGCTAACGATAATTTGAGGGTGAGCTTCGAGGACAGTTCCTTCTTCAACATGATTTTAAACAAAAACACAAAATTCACTGACTTTTTATCACAAAAGACATGGCCTTCAAAGGAACTTAAATTTTTAAAAAAAAAAAAATGCAATAAGTAGAAAAGTTATTTACAACAGTTCAAGAAAAAACAACGGGAAACTTGTGAGTGTGTGGAGGAATCAGTAATTCTTGTGTTATCTTTTGCTAACAGGTGTGATTTGTGGACCTCACAGTTAATACTAGGGGGCAAAACCATGAATTTAAGTCCAATTTTTAGAGCTTTAAATTTTTTTCATTATTTTTATTCCCATTCCTTTTTTTCCCTTTCTTTAAAAAGCCAATTTAAGACCACAACCTGCAAATCTTTCCCTAAAGGTCTTTACTGGGGAATTTTGCCACTGGAGTCTTTTCTGTTGTTATTGATGATAAATCTGTGTAAGTTCATGCACTGACTGAGTCTCTGTATTGTTCCCCTGACATAGAGGCCTGTCGTGGGACATTGTACACACATAATAAGATATACCACATTGGAACAACAACATTATTCTACTATCTACTTCGAATGAATGGATTTAAGGTCTCTTGAGAAGCTTAACTCCTCCGTGTTTTTTCCCGACCCCAGTGGGACATCCATAGTCACAACTTTAGGCCACAGCATATATTCCTATTCCATTAACTGTAATCTTATCAGCCCTATGTGAATGTTATGTGAATGTAGTGTCCATGCTTTATTGAACCTTGTCACCAGTGATCCAGTTTGCCAAATTTTAGTTTTGTTGTCTTAAGTTCCTTAAAATAGTTGTCTGGGTTTCATGTACCCTATGACTGAATTCTGAGTAAAGAGATAAGGGTCCTGTATTCAGGATTCATATCTCTTGGCAAGAATGCACAGCAGTTACAAAGCATCTCTCGCTGTGGATGACCTGATTTGTACTAGATTACATGGACAGCCCATTGAGTGGACAATGTGTAATACTTCATATCACCTGAGGTGGTGCTGTAGGGATATCTAAGAGTTACTGTTAGGTTTCGTCATTGAACACCAGAGGTCCCAGCAGGGGGAAACTTTAAAATAATCTTATTATCCCTATTACAAAGGGATTGCCCAATCAGAAGAACCCTTGTAAGCAACAATTAAAGGAGTGTTCTCACCATGCGTTTCACCTAAGGGAAACTTTTCCAACACCTTTTTGGGCAGGGTGTGCGGTTTTTCAATCAGTGACTGGCATATCACCTGAATAAGTAGATATTTCTGTTACAGTTCATGATTGCAGGGGTTTTTTTAAAAACACAGTCCAAGGCTACGGGCTCTAAGGTTATTTCACACATGTAATTGCGGGCAAATTATGCCGGGGTTCGGAGCTCGGCACCCCCGCGGGTGGGGGGGCCGCAACTCGCCGGCCCCATAGACATTCGCGCGGGACTATTCGCCACAGTATTGACATTCACTTACTCCCCATGGCAATTCACCGAGCGGGGACGGGAGACATAATCCGTAGTTCTCTGGGGAGAACGGGATTACTGAATGACGGGACATTTTTCACCTCGTATTTTAGTGCAGTACGGAAAACGAAATACGGGGTGAAATAGTCCCAGTTTAAGCTGTTGAACAAAACCTAAGGTTAAAACTGTAATTAAAGGTAAACGCCCCTTTTGTTTGGGAAGTACTCCTAATTTTTTGGGGCACAGTTTGAAGCAATCAGATAAAAAAATCAGGGAAGGGGTGGTTTTGAAATTTCGTAGAAATTTGTGTACACGAGCATAATAAAATCTTCTTTATCTCCTAAACAAAGAAAAAACAAAACACAATATATTTGGAAATTCTTCATTTACCTTTCTCTTAAATTTTAAACAAATATTATGGTGAAAAAAACCCTTTAAATAAAAAAGGGTTTCACAATTTTTAATGCGCTATATTTTAGTATAGACTAATTACGGGCAGCAAAAACAGCCCTTTGGTCTGTTCCAATCCAGTGAAGCAGTTTTTCATTTTTTGCTCTATCCCACCTGTGGATAGCTCGTGGGGCCACTGAATCAAATGTTCGTTGGGGGTTGATATTTCCCCACACCTGACTTCTTGAATTAAAAAGATGTTTTTATTTTAAAAAAAGATTCTGGATGTGGGAAAAACCTTGAAAAAAGGGTCATTTAAGCCCCTTTTTTTCTTGTAAAGGTGAACACCCACTAGAGGGTTGTAACCACTTATGGAGACGCTGCACGCAACAGATTCCACCCAACAATAAATCCGTGGGTGTTTGAGGCATATTTAATGAAACCTTTGTACAAATCTCAGGGAGGGTCAAGGTGTCCAGCCCAATAATATGGAAGGGGGACGCCATAACCGTGTTTCTAGTTAGAGAGTTAACCCTAGTGTTACTGAAGTGCCCCCTTTTACACCACATCTTATCATTGTTTTTAGTAATGTATAGTTTTGTGTTTTTTGTGTTTTCTGCTCCTTTCAGGACATCGGGGGGCACCGGAAGCGCGGCCCTCGAAGCGGGGGAATTTCCAAATTTATATCATTTTTCTGTTGCCGCACGGGGGATGTACGGAAATTCAAGAGCGACAGATGACCACAGTATTGAGACAAAGTCCACGTGTTCCCGTCTGGGCTCAAGGATGTTTTTTGGCCTTAAACCCCTTATGTTTTTTTTTTTTTACTTTTAAAAACTTCCCCCCCCCCTCCCCTAACTGTAAAAAAATACCCCATACTTACCTCTCCTTTTCACCCCTTTTGAAAGCACTCCCAAAGCCCCCACGGTTCCCAGAGTCCCTAACTGATGGCATCACTTTCATGGATTGGGCCCATAGGGTTTCTGTTGCCAAATCTTTTCCTGCAGATAGGAGGCCCATTGTTTGGCTGCAGCAAACCCATAAACGTGATGCCCAACAGTGAGGGACTGGGGGAGCACGGGAAAGCTCTGCCACCCCGGGGGACTTTTGGTAATAGGGGAAGTGGGGGTAGCGGAGAAGGTTTTTTTAAAGTCCGGGAAAAACCCCCTTTTAAAGGGGAATGTTTCATCAGCCCAATGACCTATTTTTTAAATCCCAAAAATTTTTAGTTTTTTTTTTTTAAAATTTTTCCAAAAAATTGACAATATATATATATAAATATATAAAATATACACTCACCGGGCCATTTTATTAGGTACAACCCATTTTGAAACGGGTTGGCCCCCCTTTTGCCTTCGAACGCCTCAATTTTTTTCCGTGGCATAGTTTCCACAATGTTGCAAAAATGCTAAATTTGGGTTCCCAAAGGGGCCCCCAAAGAGGCCAAAAAAAAATTTTCCCCCACACCAGACAACCCCCCACCACCAGCCTAAACCCCGTTGTAAAAGGCGGGTGGACCCATGCTTTCATGTTTTTGACCCCAAAATTTTCTGACCCAAACCATCCGAATGTCGCAGCAGAAATCGAGACCATCAGACCACCAACTTTTTTTCCAATTTTCCCTACTGTCCAAATCGATAGCCTGGGAAAATTTTGGAGCCCAGTTTCCGTTCTTACTAAAAGGGATGGCACCCGGTGGGGTTCCCCCCTGCGGCTGTAGCCCATCTGCCTCAAAGTTCGCCGAACTGGGGCGTTAAAGGAGGGCCTTTTTTCTGCCTCCCTTTGGTTGTAACGGGGCCCCTTTTTGAGTCCCTGTTGCCTTTCTATCGGGCCCCCGAACCATCTCCCCCATTCCCTTTTACCTCTGGCAAAAACCCAAGGCTTTTCCCCGCCCACAGGACTTGGCCCCACTGGATGTTTTTTTTTTTTCGGCCCCATTCTCTGAAAAACCCTAGAGATGGTTGTGCGTGAAAATCCCCAGGAGATCACATTTTTCTAAAATTTACTTAAACCCCAGCCCTTCTGGAAACCAAAACAACCTCCCAACCCCTTCAAAGGCCCCAAAAATCCCCTTTTTCTTCCTCCTACTGATGTTTGGTTTTGAACTGAAAGGAGATTGCCCTTGCCCCATGTCTACAGCCTAAATCACTGATTCCCACCATTGTTTGGCTATTAAAAATTAATGTTAACGAGCAGTTTGGCCCGGGTGACCAAATAAAGTGGCCGGTGAGGTGTATATAAAATATATTTTTAAAAAATAAAAATATATATTTAAAAATATTATATAAAAAAATAATAAAATTTTATATAAAAATACAAAAATATATAATTTTTTTTTTTATTTTTTTTTAAAACCCTAAAACCCTTTTTGGCCACTAGGTCAAATATTAGCTGACTTTTCCCGTTCTATAAAAAAAAAAACTTTTCATCAGTCTCCTAAATTATCAGCACGGGCAGGTTTAACACAAAAAGTGCCCACCAATGTGTAAAAATTTAACCACAGGATCCACCTTTTCACAACAGGAGATGTCACAGCTCCCCCCCCCCTTCACACTGACTTCTCCCATTCACAGAGCAGACCACAACACTCCCCTTTTAGAATTTTGAGGTTCTGCTCCTTTCACAGGCTCCTATGTGCAAAGAACTGCTGTAAAGCCCTCTCCTAAATCTGCTAAAAACAGGGCAGGCAAGATGGCCGCCCCCCAAAAACAAATACAGACAGCAAAAAAAAAAACAAATCTACAATCAGAAAATAAACACTGCTGAGAAGAGAAAAATATGGATCAGGTTCGGGTTTTTAATTAATAAAACAAAAATAAAAAAATGGTGACAGATTCCCTTTAAGGACTATTTAAGAATTTAGGACACATAATGTACTCTACAGCAGGGAGTAATGGTTCTACTAAAATAGCAGACCTGGGGGATATTTTCAGTCTCCCAGTTTCCATGAAGACCCTCTATCTCCTCACTATTGTGTGCTAGGGGGGGTGAGACGTGACAGTGGAGCTCTCTCCTTCCTTCTAACCATTTAGATGCCACCGTCAACAGTGATCCCAGCATCTAAGGGGATAGACGACCAGGACTGGAGTAATCTCTGATCCCACCATTTGCTCTAATGCAGAGCTGACAACCTGCTGCCGTAACACATTAGTCTTCTCACATGGTAGGTGAGGGGGAGGGGGCATATTGCATATTTTTCTCTAGATCCTAATGACTTCAAGTTAGATCTTCTGTTATATATCAAAGATGTGACATATTAGTAGTCAACTGAGATTTCCCTTTGGGATTTCAGGATGCTGGGTTACTCCATGGTCATAAAATAGTCATACCATGTCACTTTTTTGTTGTCTATTCTGTGTTAATCATCTTCTTTTGTGTGTAGTTGAGGGAACATCAGATGAGTTGGATGAACCCATCAAAACCCTCTTCAGGGACACTGAATTTGTAAAGAAGCATAACCTGATGAGTACAAACTCTGTGAACTGGGCACGAGTGATGGTGCAGATTGCCCACTTCTTCTATGGATATTTCCAATGTGCTCCAGAACAGGCTCATGACCCGTTGCCTCCCGTGGAAATAGTGGTACCAACAGGGGGAGCCGGGAACATCACAGGTAAGAGGCCCTGGAGTAGCTTTGTTAATACATTACATATCTTGTAGTAATCCCGAGTTACAGCCTGTACTGTGCTACAGGGCAGCATAAACAATTGCAAAGGCTTCAGAGCTGAAATCTCCTAGCATTCCTTACTGACTCTGTCTGCAGAAAGCTTGTCCTGTTGACATTCTAGGAAGTGATGTCTTAATGTGACATGTGGCAGAACACCGTCTTTTAAGGGACTCTAGTGAGAGAAAGGGGATTACTCTACAAGTTAGGCTGTTTTATGGTGCCCTGTTTTGTACAATGTTTTATGTGTGATTCCTCCTTATTTCTGAGATTTACAGAATTTTTTTAAAATCTATATATTGTTATTTATATCAGTCTGGTAAATAGATGCACCCAGCTGGCATCGTGCCAAGCAGTTCTCGTCTCATTTTCAATAACTCTGGTTTAGGGGCATGGGTGCATGCTAAATATTAATCTGCAGACAGCTGTGTTGGGGTGTTTGCCCTTCATTAGCACAGAGTAAGCTCTAGGGGCAGCTAAAAAGGGCTAACTTTCCTCAATAGGGAAAGGCACCACGTAGGTGTGTGACGATTTATACACTATTATTTGCTCCACTGAAATCTACATGGTGCCACTTCCTAATGAGGAACTTAACTCTAGGAGACCCCACCACAAAACAGCTGTGTGCAGATGAATACTTGGTTTGGTTCTAATCCCATTGCCTTGCAAGGCTCAGTGAGTTAGATGTGAATTGAGAAAAGCTACATCCAGCGCCCTAGGTCATTTGCTATGAACCCCATTTCTATATATATGCTCTCCTATTCCTCAGCCGGGTGTATTGCCCAGAAGATGGGCCTGCCAATCCAGCTGGTGGCAGTGGTGAATCGTAATGACATTATCCACCGTACTGTACAGCATGGTGACTTCTCCCTGGGGGACACGGAGACGACATTGGCCTCTGCAATGGATATTCAGGTAATGGTGAGACATTTTATTCGTTTACAGTATCTCACAAAAGTGAGTACACCCCTCACATTTTGTAAATATTGTATTATATATTTTCATATATCACACTTTGATACAATGTAAAGTAGTCAGTGCACGGCTTGTATAACAGGGTAAGTTTCATGTGCCCTCTAAATAACTCAACACACAGCCATCAATGTCTAAACCGCTTGCAACAAAAGTAAGTACACCCTTTAGTGATCACAAAAGTTAGTACACTTCTAAGTGAAAATGGACAAATTGTGCCATAAGTGTTAATATTTTGTGTGACTACCATTATTTTCCATCACTGCCTTAACTCTATTGGGCATGGAGTTCACTAGAGCTTCACAGGTTGCAGCCAATGAAATCCTCTTCCACTCCTTCATGACGACATCAGACAGCTGCTGGATGTTAGGCTATGTTCACACGGCTTATTCACGGCGTAACTGCGGGACGGATTTTGGCCGCAATTACGCCGTGTGCTCGGGAGCGGGGGCGGGGCTCGAGGGTCGGCAGCTCGCCGGCCACATAGACATTCATTATCCACGGTGCGTATACCGCCGTGATAATTGACTTGTCACTTCTCTCCCCGCTCGCCATTTTTAGCGAGCATGGTTTGGAGAAGTAATTCATTGTTTTCTATGAGAACTGTGGATTACCGTAATGACTAGGACGGATTTCACCCATAATTTGCGCAGTACGGCGTGAAATATGGGCTGAAATCCGTCCCAAAATAAGCCATGTGAACATAGCCTTAGTGTTACAAGGTCTCAGGTGTGACTGGGTAGCAGATGTATTAAATTTGGTGTTATCGCTCTCACACTCTTATATTGTCAGATGAAGTTCAAAATAGCACACCATGGCAAAGAACTGTCAGAGGATCTTAAAAAATAGAATTGTTGCTCTACATAAAGATGGCCAAGGCTATAAGATGATTGCCAAAACCCTGACACTGAGCTGCAACATTGTGGCCAAGAACATACAGCGGTTTTACAAGACAGGTTACATGCAGAACAGGCCTCACCATGATTAACCAAAGACATTGAGTGCAAGTGTTCAGCATCATGTCCAGAGATTCTTTACAAAATAGACATATCAGTGCTACCAGCATTGCTGCAAAGGTTACAACGGTGGTGGGAGCCTGTCCGCGTTCAGACCATACACCACACTCTGCATCAGATTGGTCTGCATGGCTGTCGTCCCAGAAGGAAGCATCTTTTAAAGATGATGCACAAGAAACCCCAAAAAACAGCTCAGGACAATGTGGATTACTGGAACCATGTCCTGTGATCTTATGAGACCTAGATAAACTTATTTGGTTCAGATGGTGACAAGCGTGTGTGCACGATGGCCCTTTAAAATTCAGAAGTCCGGCGCACGCACGCCCTAGAGAGCGGGGCCGTGCCTGCTGGCCAGCACAGACGGAGCAGATAGTGAGGCCAGATAAGTACAGCATGCCAGCAGCAGAAACGCGAGTTTACCCGCGGCCTTATATGCGGGTCGCAGCGCCACTCGCAGGCACAACAGAGTTATGGGTGCACCTGCAGCTCGGGGTGCACTCATTTCACTGTGAATAATCACACAATCATACCAGCTTCCGCCAGGATCTTCACAAGGTCTTTTGCATTTGTTCTTGGGTAGATATGCACATGACGGACCAAAGTACATTCATCTCTGAGATACAGAACCTGTCTCCTTCCTCAGCAATATGATGGCTGGACATTCCCATCTTATTTGTACTTGTGTATAATTGTTTGTACAGATGAACAAGGCACCTTCAGGTATCTGGAACTTGTGCAAGTCCACAATTTTCTTCCTGATATCTTGGCTGAGTTCTTTAGACTTTCCCATGATGTTACACACACAGAAGCAGTGTGTTTATTTTGTCCTTTAAAATACATCCACAGGTGTGTCTCTAATAAACTCAGATGTTGCCAATAAGCTTCCAATGGTATAACTTCATCAAATTATTTAAAGGCAAAAGAATTTGGCAAATATAAATAATGTTGGTTCCTAATTGACCTAAAACTGGTAAAATGTATTCTGATTTCATGTCAGATAGTGAGAAAACATGCAGATGTGTCATTTTATATAGTGTATGTAAACTTCTGGTTTCAACTGTATCTTTCAATGCAGGAGCCCTATAACATGGAGCGCATACTGTGGCTGGCTGCAGATTTTGACAGTGCAAAAATCAAAGAAATGATGAATAAATTTAATGAGAAGAAACAGTTGAAGTTACCTCCAGAGCTGCACCTAGAGGTAGAGTGTAACTCATGGTCATAGGATAGTTACCTGACATTATTGTTTTTTCCCTTCATAGTGCATCTTTTTATTGTATAGATTTTGGTTTTGAAACAAAGCTTCAAATATCCAGACTGCTCTCTGCTTGCTTGCATGCAGGCACAAAGTATGTTTATTAGCGATTTTAGATAGGAAATACTGCTATTTAGATTAGTTAGGTAGTCAGTTAGGGGGTTTGCAGCAAGCTTAGGGAATCAAGACGTAGTTAGATAGCATTTTCCTCTCCATAGACAGCAATAGTTAAGGAGTTTGGTATTGCTGGCTGCATCTTTCCCACACCCAGAAGCTGTTATTTGGTGACATTTGCAGGCTCACATAACTCTCATTTACATATTATACAGAGTGGATTTGCTAAATCATACTCGGTGCCCAAAAGTTAATTTTTTGCAGTATTGGGGGTGAAATAATTTTATAACACACCATCTCCAATTCTCCTATACAAAGAAATATATTCTAAATAGTGGTTGGTTAGTGAAAATTATACTGAATGGAGAAAAGTTAATTTTTGGTAATTTTGGGGGAGAAATACCTTTCAAATATACTGTCTGTTATTGTCATACAGATCAATAGCCAGGAAATAGAATTCTCTCTTTTGCTAAATCTTACTCAACACCAAAAAGTGTAATATTGCCAGATGTTAAGTCCACATAACGCTGAAATATTCCAGTGCGTTATTGTGATCCACATATATATATACATTTCTCTCTTTTTTATTACATATATCTTGTACCACACGCAGAGCTGTAATATTTAGCTTTTGAACATGGTGAGAACTAGAGGTGGTAAGGTAGCAAGCAGGGGTGTAGGAAATGGAGATAGCAGTACTAGATAAGGCACTTCTTCCAGTGCTCCGGATAACACACAAGCGAGCACATTGTCAGTCGCAGGACCGTCAGGCCTGTCATCACTTGCTCACTTCTCTGTGCATATATTCATATAAGCTAAAGAGAAGAGAGCTAGGATTCTAGTGTTACCTATTGGATGTAGCATCCCTAAAGTCACATCTGACTCACCTACGAGCCTTGAAACAGCTTATTTGAATATATTTCAATTCGAATGGAGCATTCATGACCTGTAAATTTATATTCACCATCATGGTGCCTCTTCCTTTGAGCTTATTTGAATAAATATAGTTGTTATGGTAACATTCAATTAAATATTGGTGTGCATGCTTCGCTTAAAAGGAAAAACCAGAAAGTGTATACCTTTATTATGTATACTGTACCTAAGATCATTGGGTGAAGTACTACAAATCTGCTTGTACATCAGAGAGGACGCTCAGGATGGGCATAAGACCTTCTGCTGAAGATAACTTATGTTATTGTCCCGTGCGTCATATAGTACTGGAAACAGTTTAGAATTGTGACTATCATTTTGGATGCTCATGCACACCAAAAAATCCGAAAAATTTTTTACCCCACAAAAACAATACCCAGATGGCAGGTGGGATAGAGATGATGGAGACTCTTGATGTTCAACACTTTAATAGGCTGCTAACCCGCCTCATCACCCCTATTTATAACCCTCCGTCACCCAAAACATTCTACCTAAACCCCAAACATATTTCCTCCCACTGTCAGGAACAGTTCACTCCTTCAAGTTACATAGTTAGTATGGTTGAAAAAAGACACGTGTCCATCAAGTTCAACCAAGGGTGGGGAAAATGTGGGTGAAGGAAGAGAGACAAGGACTTCAAGCCCAGCCTCACCGCTGGTGAATGCCCTGAAACCCACAAGCCAAGAACCAATCTGCTCCAGGGGAGACCCCAGCTCTGACCCCAGAGCCTCCACCAGCCAGGATCCAGAATGTTACATAATTATGTACGCATTAATATTCTTTAGTTTCAGGTAGATATCTAAGCCTTTCTGGAAACTCCCAACTGTTCATGCTGTGACCAGCTCCTCAGGAAGCTATTCCACATATTTACAGTTCTTACAGTGAAGAACGCTCTTCTCCTCTGGAGATTGACACTTTTTCTCTCTAGCCGAAGGGAATGTCCCCTTGTCTTTTGAGGGGGCTTTACATGAAATAACTTCTCCTCATACTTTTTGTAGGGACCATTTATATATAATCATGTCTCCCCGAAGCCGTCTTTTCTCAAGACTAAATAAGTTCAATTCTACTAACCGCTCCTCATAACTAAGATGCTCCGTTCCCCTTATAAGTTTGGTTGCTCGTCTTTGTACTCTCTCTAGCTCCATTACATCTCTTCTATAAACTGGGGCCCAGAACTGAACAGCATATTCTAAGTAAGGCTGCACCAATGCTTTATAAAGCAGTAAAATTACATCCTTGTCCCGCGAGTCCATGCCTCTTTTAATATACGCCAATATCTTGCTTGCCTTAGAAGCAGCTGATTGACATTGCATGCTTTTCTGTAGTCTATGATCTACAAGAACGCCCAGATCTTTCTCAACAAGCGATTCTCCAAGTTTTTCTTCCCTAGGACATATGATGCTTGCAGATTATTCGTACCCAGATGCAGAACCTTACATTTATCCACATTGAAGCTCATTTGCCAAGTGGATGCCCAAGCACTCAGTGTGTCCAGGTCTGCTTGCAATTTATGAACATCTTCCATAGATTGCACTACCCTGCATAGCTTGGAGTCATCTGCAAAAATAGAAAAATAGAAACCGTGCCATTGATCCCTTCCACTATATCGTTAATAAATACATTAAATAAGAGAGGACCCAATACTGAGCCCTGGGGCCACCACTCACAACCGGGGACCACTCAGAGTAGGAGTCATTTACCACCACTCTCTGAGTACGATCCAGCAGCCAGTTTTTAATCCAATTACACACTGTTATTTCTAACCCAATGGATTTTTAATTTACCTAACAAACGCTTATGCGGTACAGTGTCAGATGCCTTTGCAAAGTCTAAAAACACAATATCCACAGCTGCCCCGCTATCCAGACTTCTTCTCACCTCTTCATAAAAACAGATCAGGTTGGTCTGACAACTTCTGTGCTTAGTAAATCCATGCTGGCAATCACTTATAATATTGTATTTGTCCACATATTCCTGTATGTAGTCCCTTATGAGCCCCTCAAACATTTTTCCCACAACAGATGTTAAACTTACTGGTCTATAATTACCTGGGCAAGACTTGGAGCCTTTTTTGAAGATGGGAACTACATTTGCCTTGCGCCAGTCTCCTGGTACTATACCAGTCACCAGGGAATCTCTATAAATATCATGTACAGAGGCACAGAGATAACCGAGCTGAGCTCTTTAAGAACTCTTGGGTGAATGCCATCAGGGCCTGAAGCCTTGTTCACATTAAGATTATTTAACTTGGCTTGGACCTTTTCTACACTGAGCCAATTAATTATAGCAGATGATGTATTAACAGACACCACCTACAACTGCACTGGGCCCGCCCCCATCAACTACCTTCTCATCATTAGTATATACTGAGCTGAAGAACCTATTTAGTACCTCTGCCTTCTCCTGGTCCCCAGTTACCAGCTCCCCATCACAGGTTTTTAAGGGTCTGTACTTGCTCTGACTTTGGATTTTTGGCATTTATATGTTTAAAAAATTTCTTGGGGTTAGTCTTACTGTCCTTGGCCACCTGCCTTTCATTTTGAATTTTAGCTGCTTTTATCACTTTTTTACAGATTTTATTAAGCTCTCTGTAATTTTCAAAGGCTAATGCGGACCACTCTGACTTATATTTATTAAAGTCACAGAATGAAATTGCTCCTGCTAAAAACATACTATTTATTTATATCAATTAAAAATATCCATATAATGTACTGTATGTGACCCGAATCGGCACAGCACGATCTACTATCTGAATGCTGTAGTCCACTGCAAAACAATTTCTCAATCAAGGAAAAAGAAAATATATGTGTCATGGATCACGCCGCGGTCCCCTGCCATGGACCGCCAGCGTGTCGTTCCTTCCTGGTACTTGCCTGTCCTGTTGCTTCCTGGGGTCCGGTGTGCGCACGGTGCCTCCTAGGGCACGCACGGCAGCTTCCTGCCCTTCATAGGTTACTTGTCTCTGTCTACTTCCTCTTGACCTATGACCCCTGGCTTTAAGAGGAAGTTCTACCCTTTGCTCTGGGTCAGTCCTTTGTTTGTTGCATTGCTGTTTGTTGCAGTCTCATGCGGAGTCCATCTCTGAGCTCCTGCCAGTGTCTCTGGACTGAGATGCTGGTCCAGTTCCTGTAGTCATCAGAGCTCCTGACCATATGTCTGTCATCTCCTGCTGTCCTGTGTCTGCTGTATCTTGCCGTGATCCCCGTCCTGTATCTGATGTCATGTTCCTGATGTATCCTGCCGTGATCCCCATCCTGTACTTGCTGTATTCTGCTGTGTTACCTGTCTTGTTTCTGCTGTGGCCTGATGTGGTGTACGTCTTATCCAGCTACCTATGTTCCTGTCTACCACCGCCTTTGTTCCTGTCCTGCACCTCGACTGTCACCGCAGGTAGCCACATCAGGGGTAGCGACCTGGGGGTCCCTGCAGCTAAGTCCGTCCCGCTTTGTGGCGGGCTCCGGTGAAGAACAGGGGTCCCTTAGACTCTGCTCCCTGGCATGGTTCTCCATATTCCACCTCGCCTGTGGTGATCACTGTGGATGTCAGTGGTCGGTGCTTCGACATACGTTGTAGTCGCCGCACCGTTACAATACGTACAAATATAGCGGTAATGTGAAAAAGGACTCACGGTCAAATTCATATGATGACTCCGGTTGTAGATGAAGAAAAAACTTTCCCTTATACTCACCCTGCACTGATCCCTATGGGAGTCGGAGTATTCACCCCAAAAAAGGCACTCGCCATTAATCCTACTGGGCTACTATATTTTTCTTCTACTGAAGGACAGTTGTGCTGGCCATATCTTTTTATTATCTTTATCTTGTGTCAGTTATTCCATTTGTCCCCTAATAAACCACTGTAATTGTCCTTTTGTAGGGGGAAATGCATTGGGAACTCAATATATTTTAATGGCTTTGTCTAAATTGATTATTTTGTGGTTTATATATTTATTTGGCATTTGTTTTGGTCACCTTCTTTTCAGGGTTTTTGGTAGCTGTGGTACAGGTTCAGTCACTAATCTGTGGGGGCCGCCCTTTTCAGGGCGATTACTCCACCTTTATAGGGATAAATGGAGGGCAAGCATAAGGGAAAATTTTATCTGCAGCCACAACCAGAGTCATCATGTGGACTTGTGAGAAGTTCAACCAACTGTAAGTCTTCTTCAATATTACTGCTTTATTTGTACGTATATTTTCTTTTTCCCTGGTTGAGAAAAAATGTTTTGCAGTGGACTACAGCATTCAGATAGCAGATTGTGCTGTGTCAATTTGGGTCACATTCTATAGATATTTTTAATTGAGATAAATAATTTTTTTTTTCTTTTTGTCACTTGTTGGATTAAGCTCTTAGGATTTATTGTTTGTTTTGTGATTTGTATAGTCCATTCCTTCCCAAACCCAGAAATATCATCCTCTGTTTAGCCTTTTTTGAAGATGGGAACTATATTTGCCTTGCGCCAGTCTCCTGGTACTATACTAGTCACCAGGGAATCTCTGAATATCATGTACAGAGGCACAGTCCGTCTACCCTTTTCAGCATGTAAATCAATGTTTGCTCGTATTTTGTAGAGAAATACGTGTCGAAAAACATGCCGAAAACATACAATACTCTTCTCATAGACTACAATGTAAAATACACGTCGTCAATCACCTGACGTGTATTTTACTCTTGTATTTTTGTGCACGCTTGAAAAGAATTGGCACGTCAATTCTTTACCGCAGATACGTGCTGTAAAAGAGTCAGGTGTTGGAGGCAGAAATCTGCCACGGGCCATTGCGTGTTCTTTTTGCGTTGAAATTATGCACTTGCAAGCACGTTATTTCAACAGCACAGCGAGCACACTTACGGTGCACCGGTCTGCCGTGTAAGCGTAAGAGACGATTTGGCGGCAAAAGACTCTCCTTAAATCAAAGGGGGCAACCTTGTTCTACACATTATCACTTTTACACTTGAAGTCCCTCTGTGTTTGTTTCTTCCTCCACTCCTGGTAGATTTTTCGAGAAATGTATAGATCATATACAGTCACTCCCCACGGTCTACATGAGGCTCTAGAGAACATCCATGGAGAGTCCATGTACATTTCTAATTTCTTTTATCTTTTAGTGGTTTATCTCATCTCCTTTTGAGAAATGTTTTATCACCATGAGCAGTTGTGTATTCTAATCCTCATGAGACCCTTGGCTGAGCTCTTTAATATTTATATTTCTCCAAATAAATGTTTTATGAGAATCAATTGGTAAATTTGTCAGTTCCATTAGTTTTTATCTAGTGGGCTCATTACCTCCCATCACGTATACATCTTGGTGGTCCTTTTTTTTATAGATACATTTTTTTTCCTCCAGCTATTATTCCCTTTCATCTGATGAAGGGGAATTTTCACTCCCAAAACAATTCTTAGCTATAAAGAAATCTGTGTAATAGAGGAGAAATCCTATGTCCTGTGGTGACCTTCAGAAGTCCAAGCCATTTCAGAGCCCTTATTTGATGTTTTCGATGATGTGCATATTCTGGATCCTAAAGAAGGACCTAAAACACCAATATCATCAAATGTTTTTTCGTTCCATGAACCACATATTGTACTATTACTCTACAGAGCGCCTCCACTTGTTATTCTTCAAGAATTGAGTCATATACAGTCAGATAAACCTTAGTACCCAGTGACAGAAGTACTACCCTGTTTCCCCGAAAATAAGACGTAGTGCATTTTTTTTTTTTATGCAATTCAGAGTGTGGCTGCTTATGCTGATGTTTGTGATGAAATCACTACAATATATTAATACATATTGATTATTTGTTCAACAATAAATGTGAATTCTTGTTCTTAAAAAAATAAGACATCCCCTAAAAATAAGTCTTAGCTCGTCTTTAGGAGCAAAAATTAATATAAGACACTGTCTTATTTTCGGGGAAACAGGGTAGTGCATCTCCAAAAATTAGAATATCATTGAAAATTAAAGAGGTTCTCCAGGACTTTTTTTATTTGTTATAGGGCTCATAAATGTATCATATCAAACCTAGTAATGCATGCTGTAATGAGTCTATACAATATATGTGTTTCCCTATTTGACTCAAATTATTGATATCAATTATCTTTTCAGTGATAGTCTAATTTTTTTAGATGCACTAGTATAAGCTTGTTATATAGGTGGCTTCTGGGATGTGCCCAGCTCTGGGGTAATACAACTAATTATAATACAGTACTAGTAATAATAATAGTGATTGCTCCAGTGAGACTGTGTCTTTATCTCCTACAGCTCCCGCGAATGATGAAATCCTGCTCAGTCACCGATGATAACATCCTCTGGACCATTAGACGCTGCTGGGAGGAGAACCAGTATCTGCTGTGCCCGCATTCTGCTGTTGCCGCCTTTTACCATTATCAACAGTTTGACAGCCGCCAATTCTTGTAAGAACCAATTTTTTTACCTAAAGCTATTACTGCTGGTATTATTTGTTGCATTATTTTTATAAGACCTTTTTCACATTTTGACCTGTAGATGGAACTCATTATATTCCAAAACGGAGCCTCACTCATGTAACCTGGGATAAGATAAGGCGTGGTTCACATCTACACTGTTATTTCTTATTTTATGTTCCATCATAGGAACAGAAAACTAAAAAAATAACAAGGGTGCTGGATCAGACTCATAAAGGAAATCTATGGCTTCCAATGGATCCCATTGACTATAATGGGGCTTGTTGGGTTTCCATCATCGTGGCTCTGTTTTGAAATGAAAAATTAGTGCTGCATTAGTGACAGAATCTAAGACAGACGCTCCGAGAGGGAACTTCAATTCAGATATAAACCTGGTCATATTCAATGGTTGTAGTTGAATCTACTCAAACTCTACTCATCATAGACCTTTTAAAGGGATTGTTTGTTATGATCTATGATCTGTTATGTCGATCTTGTCTTCAGTATGTGTTTGTAGTTGTTTCATACTCTCTAAGACTTATCTTGTGCTGCATTAGTTCTCTGCAATGTGATACCCCAGATAATTCAGATTCGATTTGCTGCAGCAGGTTCGCACCCTATAGTTTATGCCGCGTCTTTCGGATCAAGAATTGACATGTCAATTCTTAGATTGAATCTGAAAGACATTGTCACAGCTGGCCCTGCGACCCACAGGTCGGGTTGGGGGCGCAGCTGTGTCTCCCCTGTTCCCTCTGCTTTGGGGACGAGTGACGCCGCGGTCCGCATGTCGGGCCACGGACTCACTCGCTCCCCTGTGATCACGAACTTACCCGGCCACGCTCCAGTCTCCTCTCATCCCTCGGCCGGCTGCTGTGCGCGCTACCGCGCTCTAGGGCGCAGTTCTCTTACATTTAAAGGAACAGCGTGCCGGTAATTGGCTAATTGCCGGCCGCTGACCTTATAAAACAGGACCACCCTTGACACTTCCTTGCCGGATCTATGTGTGTCCAGTTCCATAGAGAAAGCGTTCCAAGTGCGTTAATGACCTATCCGTGTTTGAGACTTCCTGCTACGTCCTCCAACCACGAACCTTTGCCGCCAGCCCTGACCTGCCTGCCTGTCCCAGACTACAAGTTACGTCTATTGATTTGGTACCATGCTGCACCATCGCAAGCCCGTCATGTCAGGGGTAGCGAACTGGTAGGATTCCTGCTGCAGCAAGCCCATCCTGCCTTGCGGCGGGCTTTGGTGAAAACCGGCGGGACTTACTTAGACTCCGCTCCCTGGCGTGGCCACTACCATTGCTCGCGGTGGTCCGGTGGATCCAATACTCCTGCTGTAACAGACGGATCTAAAAGACGCAGTGAGACATGCAGCGGTGATCACTCATCTGGACGCTGATGCGTGTTTTACATTGCAAGCAGTGTAAAACACACTGCTATTTGTTAAATGCGTGTTAGGGTCCAAACATGCATCTAATAATGTATGTTCACACGGACTGAACACGCCGTGTGAACATGCCCTAACTGACAGTGACTAACAACATTGTCCTACTGCTTCCCCTGACTCCAGAACTTCTATCCCTAAAACTGTCCCTAAAGCTATCCCTTAAAAATGTCCCTAAGCAACAACTGACTCCAATACATAAAGTGGCTCTAGGACCCAAAATCTCACTGGGCAGGACCCAGGAGGATTAAGACAGATACCAAACGGATGTTCTCAAGGTCTACAAATTTGTTAACTTGTCCACTCGTCTAAACGGGACTTAGACCAAAAATCAACAATATACTTGAACTCAATACAACTGGACTAGTCATGATTAAGAGCCCATCTGGTAGGCTCGAAACGTGTAGACGTGCAGTATGTGTTCGTGTTTGTGAAAAGATTTTTTTCTCAGGTTTTAATATGTCTTAACCATTTATGAATAAAGTGTGTTTTCCCTGAAATCATCTAAGCGAGTGCTGGAGTGCCCTTTATTGATTGAACTGGACTAGACAATCGATTTTAAATAACTTGACATAGGAGGACTAGACAAGAGACCTTGAAGTAAATAGAGTACATCATCACACTAGAGCCTTTACACAAGGCAAAAATAAACAGAGCCTCCACTATCTAAGCCCTAATTGCTGCCAAGCCATGAACTTTATAGAGAGGCTAGCAATTAGCCAATCCTTCTCTCAACAAGCAAAAGCTATTCCACATGGTCAGCTGATATGAAAGCATGTGAGCAGGTTTGTGTCCTGAAACTTCTGGTAGCCCTGACAGAGGATGAGGAGATGAGCACAAACATGGTTTAGGGTATAGTCATGCTAACTGCATGACTGAGAAAAGCTTTAAGTGCTTCAGTCACATGTCTCACAAGTGCCCAGGGGGTGGGATCTTCTTGTTAAGTGCCCACAGCTCTCTGCATTAAGTTGTTACTCAACCTCCTGTCTCAGCTACATGACCAGTTCCGTCTGTCTCCTGACTGAATGCCAGATCTGTCACAAAGAGCGAGCCAGAACAATAAAGGGGTTGCCTCACTACAAGGATTGCTTTTTATGTTAAAGATCTTGCAAAAAACAATTCACTTTGTAATATATGTCCATTAGCAGTGTCCTACCTATTCCTAGATATCCCCTCTTGTACGGGCTGCATCAGCTCCTCAGGTCGCTATAGCTACAGACCTTTTCAGTCTTTACTGATAGGCTGCCAGCACTGGTTGCTATAGCTACAGACCTGATTGATCTCTCCTGATAGGCTGCCAGTGTTAGTCGCTATAGCTACAGACCTGGTGTCCTTAGCAGCTCATTACTCCAGGCCAGTACAATGAAACTGAGAAAATAGGACTGAGGTAACATGAATCGATGTAGTGAGACAACACCTTTAAGACACATTTTTCTTGGCCATGTGTATTTTATGACCATAAAATAAAGTATGTTTGTGCTCACCTCCCTATCTAGTACTGTCAGCATATTTGGGGGCTCAGAACTCTAGACAGATACCCTTTAAATGAGATATCGATGAGAATGGAAGTAGATAGCCTCTGCTCCTACCTGTTCTTTAGTAGAAATGATTATTTTGCGTTAATTAAACTTTCAAGTCAAAAATATCTTTATTGGTTTACTCTGGTCAAATTATATTACTATTTTTCGATCTTAGTTATGGGTGGTTAGGTTGTATACAGGTCTGGATTATTGACAATCAATGGTGTTTTTTGGAACAATTTGCATATTTATGTCAAAGAGAGTAGCAAATGTCAATTTATTCTTAACCAGGGACACTACACCTAGGGGTGCCTGTAGGGGCAATAGATAGTTGAGACAGCCCACGTAAAACATAATCTCATGTACAGCCCAAGGTCTAGAGGCTGTTTTAAAGGCTCATTATTTATAATCACGTTGCCATTTTTGCAGTTGACTTAAGATGACACATTTTTGAGGTTATTAAAATACATTATTAGTGTTATAAATTATTTTTAAGAGAAATGATCTTTGATTCAAGCTTTTTTTTTCCACAGACCCAGATGCTGTTTGGCACCAGCATCAGCAGCTAAGTTTCAGGACGTCATTCTCCAAGCCAATCTTGTACCAGAGATACCAGAGGAGATAGAAGCCTTAATGAAGAAGGAAACACGCTCCGCGTTCCTCAAAAAGCAAGACGACTGGGAGAAAGTTCTGCGCCAAAAAATTGAAGCTATTGGGCAGAAGAAAGTGTAGAAGATAATTAGATGTCTACATGTTACTCTAGACACCTGCAGAATCATAGGATGAATTTGTAAAATTTTAGTGTTGATTGATCTTCTCACCTGATCAGGCCTTTTTCACTAGAGTTCTCTTGGAGTTGGACTCTCTTCTACTATGGATGGAGATGGATTGGGTAAACCAGGGCAGCCAACACCTTTATGAAAGCTTATAGTCTTTATTATCTGGCAGCAGAGGCATACAGTAACTTGAAGCTCCTTAGTCGCAATGCAGAATTTGTGACAAGGCCTCAATTGTCACATGGCAGAAGGTCCTCGAGCCCACGTCTGTCTTCTTCCGCTTCCTCCCACTTATGTTTCATATTCTAATGTACAATTACACGTATACATTTTCATCTGGTTTGTCTCCTTTTACTCCTTCACATAATCTGACAAACATTTACATAATGGTGTCGGGCTGGGGTAATGGGCTCAGGAGCTGGTAGGTGCGGGCTGTGAACTACAGCTGACACCCAACATCAAAGGCCAAGACCAGACCAAACCCAAATCCTGACTAATTTAATTACTCACTTTGACCACAGCATCTAAGCCATTAGAGAGGCGGACATCTGATTACCTGATCGCCCCCCTCGTGTTATGATTGCATAGTGTTTTGCAGTTGTCCTAAAGAAGTTCCCAGGTCGGCTCTTTTACTCCTATTTTTACAATCTTATCTCCCCCAAAAAATGGAATAAAAAGATCAAAAAGTTCTATGTAACCCAAAATTGTGCCAGCAAAAACTACAGCTCAAACTCTACAAAACAACCATCATACAGCTCCATTAAGGGAAAATAAAAACACGTGAACACATAAATGGAGGGTGGAGTATTAACGCCCTTCCAGACATGTGACGTATATGAACTCTATAATGTTAGGGAGTGAACATGGAGTTGGCTCAGCGCCATACATGGTACATACCAGCTGTCAGCGGTTGTTTAATTATTTAGATGCCATCCAGTATGGGTGCGCCCATCATCCTCACCCAATAAACCTCCCTGCGACCCGTTTGGGAGTGCTGACTGGTTGTCATGGCCTTAGAAAGGCCCCCAAGCTTGCCATCTTACTGCACCTACATGTAGTAAGTGCACTTCTGAAAATGTAAAATAGGGGTGTGGTAATTATACACCAGTCTATAATACATTAGTCAGTGCGCAAGAGATTGCCTCCCCAATGGTTAAAAATAAAGGTGTGTTCTCACCATGTTGTTTCACAGAGCCTGCTCTTCACAGTCAGCTTTAGAATCACACTTCCTGGTTAGGCTGTGGGCGGGTCAACAGTAGTGACTAAGATATCAGCTTAGCTATACTTAACTGAGCCTGTTACAGCGACATGAGTGTGGGAGGTTTGTAAACTGTAGTGCACAAGGCTACAGAACTGTAAACGGTTAAAGCTTGTCAGTAAGTAATGTAAACAAGCTCTGATCTTCAATATAAGGAATATTAGCAGGGAGTGATGTCACCATCCCAGACACTGCTGCAGCTTGTTAGAGCAGAGAGAGGTGGCCGGTAACTAGGGAATCTTGTGTGCAAAAGCAGGAGATAAGAACTGTGAAAACTCTGAAGAGAAGCAAAATCCGAACATCAATGTGTTTGGTAATCTTTACTTACCTTGGTCTACATGGGGAAAGCTAATCAATTAATAATAATAAATGAAAGTTTGAAATACAAATAAAATGAACAAAATATTAGAGGTTCAAAACACCTAATAAAGACAAATCATAGAAAAATGAAGTATATTCCTAATGTAGATCCATAAAACTCTGATTTATTGAAAACTTTATTTATTCTCAATGGTGAACACAGTAATAAAAAAAATACCCAGATCCAGAATTTCAGGTTTTTTAAAAAACAACCACTGCTCACAACGTAAAAAAGTACACGCACAGGTCCGTTGACGAAAAAGAAGACAAACTTTCTGATCTGTAATAGGAGACTTATTTTGCTTTATCATTAGTCTAAGGTCAATGAACTTAAATTTTGCAGCTTCCAACTCAAAGAACCGGTTCTTAGCACGGGATCCGTCATCACTCCCAGCATCCCCCATTACTGCACCCCGTACAATATTGCTGTGACGATGTGGACTTCTATCATCTCCTTCGCTGTAAATATCATCAAGGAATTGGATAAGCTGCTGGTTATACTCATCTACCCACATGCCTGCCCAAAAGAAAAATATCAAGCTCCTGAGACCCAGTGGGGCCCCCAAACCTTCACCTATGATTTATAGAGCTGCATACTTGGCATCGGTCTAGAATTCACTCCGTTTGTCCTTATTTTTAAAGGAAAATTCTGGCAAATATTTTTTCCCAGGCACCGTCCCACAAATTCTTTAGTGCATTTTGGGGGAGAGGGATAATGGGGTCATTTGCTTTCCTTAGATAAGAGCCAATGTTCTCAACTTTCTTCACCCCTGGCTCCTCTTCGACAGATCCAGAACCAACGAGAATCTAAAGCCACTGATGAGAATTTTGGGAGTTGTTGGTTGGTTGGATTGTGGAGGGAATCACCAGGAGCCAAATCTCAGGGGAGTAATTGGAGGGGGTCTGAATTTTAGGGACTGGTCTGCAGTCTGAATCATAGGATTTATATTTAGAGGTCTATTGTGAAAGATAAACAATGTACAGGCAGTCCCTGGGTTACAAACGGGATAGGGACTGTAGGTTTGTTCTTAAGTTGAAATTGTATGTAAGTCAGGACAGGTATATTTATAAAGTGTAACTCCAGCAAAAAAATTAAGTTTTGGATAGTGCAGGGAAGGGTTTTTACATTTGTTTTGCTGTCTGTGCCCTTTTTTAGAAGATTTCACCTAACGTTCTGTATCTCATGTGCAGCTGTGGCATGCTGGCACTTGGTTATCATAGGGCGTGACTCAGTGTTGAATGTCAGCCACGCCCCATAAGTCTCCTTTGTAACTAGGGGACGTATGTAAGTCGGAACGATGTAAGTCGGGGACTGCCTATATTGTGGTCTGGATTAGAGGGTTTATCTGGGCTTTGTAAAAATGTTAATTTTCCCTGCAAATGGTGTCTGACCTCACTGTAGTGGACGATTCCCTCTGCCCTGTCCTAACTGTAAGTTCCTTGTAGTGGGAACAGTATACAAGGAATAATTTAAAAACTATGGGCGACATGTATGAAGCTCGCCGGGTCGGGGCGCGCTTTTCCGAAATCTGCGCCTGATTTATGTCGGGGCCGGGGTGCGCTCATACATCCTATGTAAAGTCCGCCGCGCCTCGCCAGAGTGTTAGGCGCAGTGCGGGACTTTGGCGCAGTGCGGCGCTGCGTCTATGATTCGCCGCCCGAGGTAGTGCACTCATACATGCGGGGAAAAGTCCGTCGCGCCTCGCCAGTGTGTTAGGCGCAGTGCGGGGACTGAGGCGCAGTGCGGCGCTGCGCCGAAGATTCGCCATCCGAGGAGGTGTGCTCATACATGCGGGGAAAAGTTCCCGGCGCCTCGCCAGTGTGTGGGGTACAGTGCGGGAACATGGGCGCAGTGCGGGACTGCGCCCAAAACCTAAAAAATAAAAAATACATAAAACAAAATCACTTTCCAATATCCTAATTCAAGAATTAGGATATTGGAAATTGCCGGGAAATACAGTAATTCAAATTCTGAAAGCTATTCTCATTGGTCGGCAGAAACCGGCCAATCAGAATAGGACCGACAGTGAACCATTAATACCTATTGAGAACTATTGACCAATCAGAATCAAAGGCGGGACAGTTCAAAATACAGTAAAAATGCAGAAAAGAGCTGATTGGCTGAGCTAGCGGGGGCTTGGCTAGCTCAGCCAATCAGAATAGGAGCGACAAAGACCCATTAAAACCTATGGAGAACTATTGACCAATCAAATTCAAAGGCAGGACAGTTCAAAATACAGTAAAAATGCAGAATAGAGCTGATTGGTTGAGCTAGCGGGGGCTTGCCTATCCCAGCCAATCAGAGCGCCAGCTACTTGTCCCATTGTAGTCTATGGAGAGATGGGCGCAATGCAATCTCGGGGCTCAGCGCCGTGCGGCATGAAGTGTTAATAAAAAAATCATTTTTATTAAGTGTAAAACATTATCAGATAAAGAGCAGAACCCTTCTATAAACATACATTAATAAAATCCCTAACAACGCGTTTGTCGCCGAGACCGGCGCTACATAAGGAATTGCAATAGAGAGAATTGCCGGGAAATACAGTAATTTAAATTGTTTAAGCGCTTCTCATTGGTCGGCATTAACCAGCCAATCAGAATAGGAGCGACAGTGTCCCATTAAAACCTATGGAGAACTATTGACCAATCAGAATAGGAGCGACAAAGACCCAGTAGATCCTATGGAGAAGTTTTGACCAATCAAAGGCCGGACAGTTCAAATTACAGTAAAAAGGCAGAAAAGAGCTGATTGGCTGAGCTAGCGGGGGCTTGGCTATCCCAGCCAATCAGAGCACGAGCTACTTCTCCCATTGTAGTCTATGGAGAGAGCGGCGCTCTGAAATCTCGGGGCTCAACGCCGTGTGGCATGAAGTATTAATAAAAAAAATCATTTTTATTAAGTGTAAAACATCAGATAAGAGCTAAAACCTTCTGTAAAAATAAATCAGTTAAAACCCCGAACAACGCATTTGTCACCGAGACCGGCGCTACATAGGGAATTGCAATAGAGAGAATCGCCGGGAAATACCGTAATTCAAATTGTTTAAGCTCTTCTGGTCGGCATAAACCAGCCAATCAGAATAGGAGGCCTTATATCTATGGAGACAATTGAACATAGAATAGGAGCGACGGGCCCATTATAACCTATGGAGAAAAATTGACCAATCATAGTCCAAGGCGGGACAGTTCAAAATACAGTAAAAAGGCAGAAACTAGCTGATTGGTTGAGCTAGCGGAGGCTCATCCAGCTTAGCCAATCAGAGCGCGAGCTACTTTCTCATCGAGTTCTATGGGGAAAAGAAATTCCGAGCGAGCTCTGTGATTGGCTAAGTTAAAAGAGGCGCGGTTATTTGGACCAATGGGAGAGCGAGCGACGCTCCTATGGGTTTTCTAATGCAATCTGAAATAAAACTGTACATGGCCGAAATCAAATTATAAGACTACAGAAGTTGTCCCGATGTGTATATAAAATGAATAATAATATGGGGTAACGAAAAAAAAAATATTAATTCAATAAAATCATGTTTATTTCTTTATTTTCGTTAGCCAAGGATCAATAGTATGGGTGCAACGAAAATAAAGAAATAAACATGATTTTATTGAATTAATATTTTTTTTCATTTCCCCCATATTATTATTCATTTTATACACACATCGGCACAACTTCTGTGGTCTTATCATTTGATTTCGGCCATGTACAGTTTTATTTCAGATTGCATTAGACCAGAATCAACCAGGTCTGCTTGTCGGAGCTGCTGAGCGCTGCAATGCGCCTCGCTTTGCCGACTCGCGATCGTACATGCCTCGGAGTTTTCGCGCGCGCCGTGTCCCGCCCCGGAACTCCCACACCGCGCCCACTGCCCGCCCCTTCATGCGGGGCACAGCTGAAAGTGGTGAACACTGCGCCTAACACTGCATCCCTGCGTCCGACAGCGGATTCGGGCCGGGAGGCGCAGTATACGCCAAAAAACAGGCGTAAAGCCCGTTCATACATGTCGCCCTATGTATCTTCTGACAAACCCAACCCAATATGAGCTGCAGCTAACCAAATCCCACCCCATGTAATCCAGCTCCAAGGATCCACACCTCCCCAAAGTGTCCATAGAAATAAGTGTCAGGTGTAGGCAGCTATGGCACTGGGCCTCCCATATTTGGCCAATACTGGAAAGCTTTTCTGCCCAGGGTCCGGGTTGAATCTCTGTAGTTATGCCTCTGGTCTTGGCCCTAGAATGGAGTGAATGTATCCCATATGAACTCTCCTGATGGATCATGGGATATTTAGAATACGTTCTAATGGGTTCGATCTGCAGCTGGTTTTCCACAGCAGACCCGCAGGATAAGAGCCGCATACAAAAATCTGCACGAATTTGAAATGCACAAATTGTGGATTTTGTTGTAGATTTGTCATGGAGTAAAGTCGGTGATAAATCTGTGCCAAAATCTGCACCAGTTTTATTTAAAGAAATTAACGCTGCTCACCTTTGTCCACACCTCTGTTGCATCACTGTCACTGCTCTCCACGGTCTTCTGTTTTCTTCCGCTGATTGGCTGCCGCCATCACATGTCACTACCCAACATCACCACACTGAGCTGTTCACTTCTGATTGGTGACATGAGGCAATAGCACCTGATCAATGTGACCAGTCAGTGGCTGCAGCGGTGATGATGTCCATTGCTGTAGAAGAGTGGGGAGAGCAGCGGCACTGATGCAACGATGGTGAGGATAAAGGTGGGGATGTCTATATTTTACTTTTTCTAGAGCAGCAGCAATAATTTACAGTGGTACCTCGACTTAAGAGCATCTTCACTTAAGAGTTTTTTTTAGATAAGAGCAGTTGCTTGGTCCATTTTTTGCTTTTAAGAGTGAATATTTGAGTTAAGAGTGAAGGAGAGCAGTCGTGCATTGCAGCAGCTCCTGCTCAAAAGCTCCTGATCTATAGCCATCGGTGAAGTTTAAACAAGTAATCTGCTCTGCAAACCATCTGCCATTGCAGCAACATTGTGTGAACCCTCCCTAAATTAATTGTAAAAACTGAGAATTTAAGTTTAGCGATCTCCTCCATCTTCGGCAGCAGCTACGTCTGACTTTCAAGGTGAATGCACTTAATTAGACCAGATAATTTTTTTACAATCTCTTTTCTTATACTGTATACAGAATATTTATACGGTGCACATGTTTGTTAATAAACATGTAAAATAATATTGTGGTGGTTTTGGGGCACGTGGAACAGATTAATGATGTTTCAGTTCATTTCTATGGGGAAATTTGCTTTGCCATAAGAGCAACTTGAGTTAAGAGCAAAGTCACTGAATGAATTCAACTTGTATCTCAAGGAACCACTGTATTTCTATAAAACTCTGTGGCCTTTGACCTCAAACTATAATCCCAATTTAGGGTTTCCATCAAATTTTTCATCACCAAAATTCAGTTAGGGCCAACTCATATCAAATTGTTGAGGTTCAGGTAAATTTTGACATCGACTCCAATACGAAGCACAACACTAGTCAGGTGTTATTCAGTGGATTGTTAACTATAGCTGCTCCTAGAAAAGCTCGGTGTCAATGAATACAGCCGCACTAGAGATGCGGGGATGGCTAGAGATGCGAGGATGGCTAGAGATGCGGGGATGGCTAGAGGTGCGGGGATGGGTAGAGGTGCGGGGATGGCTAGAGATGCGGGGATGGCTAGAGGTGCGGGGATGGCTAGAGGTGCGGGGATGGCTAGAGATGCGGGGATGGCTAGAGATGCGGGGATGGCTAGAGATGCGGGGATGGCTAGAGATGCGAGGATGGCTAGAGATGCGAGGATGGCTAGAGATGCGAGGATGGCTAGAGATGCGAGGATGGCTAGAGATGCGAGGATGGCTAGAGATGCGGGGATGGCTAGAGATGCGGGGATGGCTAGAGATGCGGGGATGGCTAGAGATGCGGGGATGGCTAGAGATGCGGGGATGGCTAGAGATGCGGGGATGGCTAGAGATGCGAGGATGGCTAGAGATGCGGGGATGGCTAGAGATGCGGGGATGGCTAGAGATGCGGGGATGGCTAGAGATGCGGGAATGGCTAGAGATGCGGGGATGGCTAGAGATCCTGGTATGGCTAGAGATGCGGGGATGGCTAGAGATGCGGGGATGGCTAGAGATGCGGGGATGGCTAGAGATGCGGGGATGGCTAGAGATGCGTGGATGGCTAGAGATGCGAGGATGGCTAGAGATGCGGGGATGGCTAGAGATGCGGGGATGGCTAGAGATGCGGGGATGGCTAGAGATGCGGGGATGGCTAGAGATGCGGGGATGGCTAGAGATGCGAGGATGGCTTTACTCCTTTTAGACCCATAAATCAGACTCCTGTTGGCTTTTGGATGTGCGATTATTCGGAGATGTGAACCGAAGCTCTGGGGCCTCCACCCCAAAATATATAATAGGATCCTCAAGTAGCATGGGACCTTGATAATCCTGGACGTGTGGGTGAAGTGAGTGTGTGGGTGTGTGTGTGGGGGGGGGGGGGTGGACAAATCTATTGACAAATCTTGTCTCATAAGTGAACTCTCCAAAAGCTTGGCTGTATTGTTGGGTCCCTCTACCACATCAGAAGGCACCAGTGTTATAAATAGTGCAGGTCTGTTACATATGTTACACTGGACCCAGGAGCTTCAAGGTAGATATGATGGTTCAGTCCTATTTACTGAGATACTCCGGACTAGGATGTCTACGTTGCCAGTACAACATTGTAATCACAGTGACATCTGCTGGCCTCATATACTGTAGATACTGCTCTCAATAAGACAAGACATCCCCGCACCCTGCATTGGCCACTGCATTACCTGCAGACATTGCAAAGACCCCATTAATTACAACTCAGGAAGGATTCAGGTGGAATTTCCAAGCTGTGAATTTATATATAGTACTATCTAGTATCTCTGCACCCATGATAGCCCCCATCACCAAGAGCACCTAGAGCCCTGTTCTCCATGCTGTTACCACCTGCATATCTATTATGGGTAGAGGTGTTCTCTAATGGGGGTCATGGGTTTTCTCTCACCTCCTCAATGTTGACGTGTTTGCATCCCTATGATCTCCTGTACATTATTTACATTAATTTAGTTTTACATTAGAAGCAGGGCCGTTCCTAGGGGTGGGCAGGGCGTGCGACCGCCCGGGGCGCCGAGGCTCCGCTCACCCAAGGGGGGCGCTGCGGCCGCCCACCCTGCCCGCCCGGAGGAGCGCCCCTGACTCTGCGCGGCTGTTTTATAACAGCCGCGCAGAGCCAGCAGCTGCAGGGAGGAGGCAGGATGGATCATTCCCGTCCTGACTCCTCCCCTGCATCAGCGTTGCGGGGGGGCGTACGGCTTTCACCGCGCCCCCTGTGACGCTCGATCTCCTCGGCTGGCAGCTCTGCCGCCGAGGAGATCTCTGGGAGCTGCGTGATAGGGTAAGCAGCGTGATGACGTCACCCCGCTTACACCGCTCAGCAGCTCCGGGCTGGACGCGCGGACCGAGGACTGGTAAGTAATTTTTGTTATTTTTAATTACTTACAGGGGGGGCATCACTGGCTAAAAGGGGGGGCATCACTGGCTACAAGGGGGGCATCACTGGCTACCAGGGGGCATCACTGGCTACAAGGGGGGCATCACTGGCTATAAGGGGGGCATCACTGGTTACAAGGGGGTCATCACTGGCAAAAGGGGGGTCATCACTGGCTACAAGGGGGGGAAACACTGGCTACAAGGGGGGCATCACGGTACAGGGGGGCTTTCACTGGCTATAAGGGGGGCATCACTGGCTACAAGGGGAGCATCACTGGCTACAGGGGGGGTAATCACTGGTTACAAGGGGAGCATCACTGGCTACAGGGGGGCATCACTGGCTACAAGGGGAGCATCACTGGCTACAATGGGGGCATCACTGGCTACAATGGGGGCATCATGTGCTATAATGGGGGCATCACTGGCTACAAGGAGCATCACGGCTAGAAGGGGGGCTACATGGCTACAGGGGGTATGTACTGGATACAGGGGGGCATCACTGGCTAGGGGGGGGCATGTACTGGATACGGGGGGGCAATCACTGGCTAAAGGGTAGCATCACTGGCTACAGGGGGGCATCACTGGCTACAAGGGGGGCATCACTGGCTAAAAGGGGGAGCATCACTGGCACAGGGTGGGCATCACTGGCTACAGGGGGGCATCACTGGCTACAATGGGGGCATCACTGGCTACAGGGGGGCATAAACTGGCTACAAGGGGGGCAACACTGGCTACAATGGTGGCATCACTGGCTACAAGGGGAGCATCACTTTTTCATATTTTCCTTAGCAGTAATGCATTTCCAATATTCCTATATAGCTTGAGGTTTTACTTAGTCTTTAGTGTGCCACTGATGTTTGTATTAGATGTATATATTGCCTTTTCAGTGTGCACCTATGCTTGTGTTTTTCACAATATATTTTATATGTGCACAGCCTAAGTATGTTTTGTAGTTCATTTGAGATTGGCGATCTCATTGGCTTGCTGCACACAGCTGCCTCTTTTTAACCAGTGCAGGATAATTCAGTTGCTATTTCCTACCATTCCCTGAAGTTGCAGTCTGGATTGACGCCTAGTGAGGTAACATATTTAGTGTAGGGACTCACCTGCTCTGGGATCCCCTTGACGTTTTGGGAGGTGAGCTTAATACAATCTTTTATCAAATACTGTAAACTAAGAGCCCCAGGTTTTTCATATTTTCCTTAGCTGGAAGGCATTTACAATATTCCTATTTGCTTTGAGTTTTATTAGTCTTTAGTGTTTCCACTGATATTTGTATTAGATGGCTACAAGGGGGGCATCACTGGCTACAGGGGGCATGTACTGGATACAGGGGGCATCACTGGCTATAAGGGGGAATCAAATGGCTACAAGGGAGCATCACTGGCTACAGGGGGGGCATTACTGGCTAAAAGGGGAATCAATGGCTAGAAGGGGGGCATGTACTGGATAAAAGGGGGGCATGTACTGGATACGGGGGGCAATCATGGCTACAAGGGGGGCATCACTGGCTACAGGGGGGCATGTACTGGATACGGGGGGCATCACTGGCTACAGGGGCATCACTGGCTAGAAGGGGGGCATCACTGGCTAGAAGGGAGCATCACTGGCTAGAAGGGGGCATCACTGGCTACAGGGGGGCATGTATGGTACCCGGGGGCATCATGGCTATAAGGGGGCATCACTGGCTATAAGGGGGGATTTACTGGCATATAAGGGGAGCAACAAATGGCTACAAGGGGAGCATCACTGGCTACAGGGGGGGCATCACTGGCTAAAGGGGGGCATCACTGGCGACAGGGGGGCATGTACTGGATCAGGGGGGCATCACTGGCTATAAGGGGGGCATCATTGGCTACAGGGGGGCATCACTGGCTACAATGGGGACATCACTGGCTACAATGGGGACATCACTGGCTACAAGGGGGGCATCACTGGCTACAAGGGGGCATCTGCTGGCTGCAGGGGGCATCTACTGGCTACAAGGGGGGCATCACTGGCTACAATGGGGGGCATTTACTGGTTACAAGGGAATCTACTGGCTACAAGGGGGGCATCACTGGCTACGGGGGCATCTGCTTGCTGCAGGGGGGCATCTACTGGCTACAAGGGGCATCACTGGCTACAGGGGGGCATCACTGGCTACAGGGCGGCATCTTCTGGCTACAAGGGGGCATCACTGGCTACGGGGGCATCTGCTGGCTGCAGGGGCATCACTGGCTACGGGGGCATCTGCTGGCTGCAGGGGGCAAAATTTCTGGTACAAGAGGGCTCTACTGGCTACAAGGGCATCACTGGGGTACAGGGGGGGCATCACTGGCTACGGGGCAATCTGTGGGTGCAGGGGGCATCTACTGGCTACAAGGGGGCATCACTGGCTACAGGGGGACATATCACTGGCTACAAGAGGGGCATCTGCTGGCTGCAGGGGGCATCACTGGCTACAGGGGGCATCACTGGCTACAGGGGGGATTATGGCTACAGGAGGGGCATCTCTGGCTACAGGGGCATCACTGGCTACATTGGGGATCAAACTGGCTACAGGGGCTACTACTGGCTACACGGGGCTTATTGCATGGCTACCATATGAGGTGCTATAGATGGGGAGTTTGTATTGTGATAGGAATTGGTAGAGAAGTGCTGATAAAGGGAGGAGTCTTAAGATATTTGTTTTGTAAATTTTACAGTGAAGAGTCGGGAGTAGTCATCATGGCGTCTGGGACAGAGGAAAAGAAGAAGAAGAGAAAGAGAACAAATCTTCAGAGACGTCACCTGTGAGTCATAGTATAACTTTACTGTAATCATTTATTGCCCGCAGAGCCTGTGTAACAGCTGGTATCCACCATTGTATGGTCACTGTATGGCGGTAATATTAGTTGTAGTATAATGGTTTATACTCAGTAATGGTCAGTTTGTATTTTTTCGGTCACTATGTCTGGTGTTTGTGGTCAATGGGTGTGGTGGTATTATTCGGTCACTGTGTTGTTGGTGATATGTGGTCTTAGTGGTCTGGGATTCTGGTTTGGTGTAGTGGTGTTATTTTGGTAACTGTAGGACTATGATTTAGTAGTTTTATATGTAGCACATTTTGGTAAAGCTTTTTGTATATTTTGGCTTTGGTTTATGGGATGCACTGTGGCGCCATATGTTACGGGAGAGGGGAGGGGGGGGGGGCGAAATTTCTTCACCTCTCCCTGAGTGAAATTTAGCCTAGGAACGGCCCTGATTAGAAGTATACATCAATTGTGTTATATGTGACTATATAACTCCCCCTAGTGGAAGGGTAGAGATAGTGCTGGAGATGGAATTGGCCTTTCATTACTAGAGTTGGTGATGTTATCAGGGTACTGGCTGGCACTATCATAAAGACACTTCGTTAGAGCAGTCTCTGGCAGGCTTTGCTCTGGGGGCACTTTGGCAGGCACCGTTATGTAGACCCTTTGAGGGCAGCATGGATGTCACTGATATAAAGGCACATTGGTTGGTGCTGTTATGATGACTATGGTTGTCACTATTATGAAAGCACATTGGTAGGCACTGTTATGAAGGTACAATGGTAGGCACTGCTATGAAGGTACATAGGTAGGCACTGCTATGAAGGTACAATGGTTGTCACTATTATGAAGGTACAATGGTTGTCACTATTATGAAGGTACATAGGTAGGCACTATTATGAAGGTACATAGGTAGGCACTGTTATGAAGGTATAATGGTTGTCACTATTATGAAGGTACAATGGTTGTCACTATTATGAAGGTACAATGGTTATCACTATTATGAAGGTACATAGGTAGGCACTATTATGAAGGTACATAGGTAGGCACTGCAATGAAGGTATAATGGTTGTCACTATTATGAAGGTACAATGGTTGTCACTATTATGAAGGTACATAGGTAGGCACTGATATGAATGTATAATGGTAGGCACTGTTATGAAGGTACATAGGTAGGCACTGCAATGAAGGTATAATGGTAGGCACTGCTATGAAGGTATAATGGTAAACACTGCCATGAAGGTACATTGGTTGCACTGTTATGAAAGGACATTGGTAGGCACTGCTATGAAGGTACATAGGTAGACACTGCTATGAAGGTACATTGCCTGTTAATGTTATGAAAGTACAGTGGTAGACACTGCTATGAAGGTACAATGGTAGACACTGCTATGAAGGTACATTGCCTGTTAATTTTATGAAAGCAAATTGGTAGGCACTGCTATGAAGGTACATTGGCTGTTACTGTTATGAATGTACATAGGTAGGCACTGCAATGAAGGTACATTGGCTGTTAATGTTATGAAGGTACAATGGTAGACACTGCTATGAAGGTACATTGGCTGTTAATGTTATGAAGGTACAATGGTAGACACTGCTATGAAGGTACATTGGTTGGTACTATTATGAAAGCACATTGGTAGGCACTATTATGAAGGTACATTGGTTGGTACTATTATGAAAGCACATTGGTAGGCACTGCTATGAAGGTACATTGGCTGTTACTGTTATGAATGTACATAGGTAGGCACTGCTATGAAGGTACAATGGTAGACACTACTATGGAGGTACTTTTTGTCACTATTATGAAGGTACATTGGTTGGCACTGTGAGGCTGACTCTATGGTTGGTACTTTTATGAGGACTGTATGGTTGGCACTGTTATGAAGAACATTTGCTGGTACTGTTATAAAGACACGTTTGCTGGTGCTGTTATAATGACTCTATGGTTGGTATTGTTGTGATAACTTTATGGTTGGCACTGTTATGAGGGCACATTGGCAGGCACTGTTAAAATCAGGGGCGTAATGAGCATTCAGGCTTGGATTGGTCCAAAGGGCAGTCGGGAAAACCCCCGGTGGGCCACTGGGCATGGTGGTTCCCTTTCAGGACGAACGGTGGAGAATAAGTGGCAGAAGTAAGAGTCAAATGCAATTTATGTAGTCTTATACAGTAGCCTTAGGATGGACCCCAAGAATTGACTTGATTGATGGGCCCCAAGAATCGATTCCACTGGTGGAGCCCAAGAGTCAGATTTACTGGTGGCCCCAGACATTCCAGTCTGACTTTAGTAATCATAGAGCCACATTGCAAAACAGACAGGTCCCTGGGTACCTAATGAGCAGCTGTATAGGTAGAAAGCTGTAAGTATCAGAGAGCTCTCACAATGTCCTCACACCCGAGTGGCGCCTCCAGCTTTGGGCCCCATGGCGGCTGCTACGGCTGCTCCTGCTCTAGTTACGCCCAAGGTTATAATTTTTGCATCAACATCACTGATTATTTCACTCTCCAGAATGTTTTCTACCATCGTAGGGACGTTTCTTATCTCACAGTTAGACTAGCACTGGCTATTTCACCCTTTACCCTCCATGCATTTGAGATCTACACTCCCAACCCGCCATGATCAGCAGACTGTGATGTCTGATCCCCTACCCGCCAGTAGGTGTCACCATAAGCCAGCTCTTGTGCTGTTCCTCCTCTTCACCTTGTGATATTAGTACATACACAATACAGGATTTATCAATGATTTAGTGACTGCTGTGGAGCGTGAGATAACAGCCACAAATCTCATCTGCTGCAAAATCCTAACATCATAATAAGGAAAGAGAAATGAACCACCCTGGTATACATACACCTCCGGGGCCCATAGTGAAGCAACACGGGCCCCTGACGTTATTGCCCCTGCCATCACCGCTCACTATCTCCATAGAGGCAGGGGCAACTTTATTATTATTATTTATTTTACGGCGCCATTGATTCCAGGGCGCTGTACATTCAGGGGGTTCTATACATAACATAAGTCAAACAAGTACAATGAAAGTTTAAGACTTACAACTGGACCAAGGGAAAGAGGACCCTACCCGGAGGGTTAAAATCTACAAGGAGGAGGGAAGAGAAGGAGGGGAAAGGGGCGACATGTTTGTGGGTTGGAGTGTGGGCAGCAGGGTTATTGTAGGGGTTAAGGCCCCTGAAAAAGATGGGTTTTCAGGTTGCTTTTGAAGCGGGGAGAGGGCAAGGTCGAGGAGGGTCAGACTGGGCCGCCGGGGGTCGGTGAATCCCTTGGGTGGGCCCCCCCGAGCCCGTGGGGGCCCCGGGGGCAGTGCCGCCGCTCCCCCGGGCCCGGCCCGCACCGGTCCCTGACGCCCGTGCCCGCTCTGCGGGTTGCCCTTGCAGGGTAAGGGCTTCCAAACGGGCGGCGGGAGGGGGTCCCGGGGGGCCCAAAGGGAAGTGATTGTTTTTTTTTGTTTTTTTTAACTGCCTACGGGGGGCCCCGGTCAAAGGGGGGGCCCCGGGGTACAGAGGGGTCCCTGGCTACAGAGGGGGTCCCTGGCTACAGAGGGGGTCCCCCCGGCTACAAAAGGGGGTCATGGGAAAAGGGGGGTCCCTGGGTACAGAGGGGGCCTGGACAGAGGGGGGGTCCTGGGTAAGAGGGGGGCCCCCCGGTACAGAGGGGGTCCTGGCTACAAAAGGGGGGGATGGTACAAAGGGGGGGTCCCGGCACGGGGGGGGTCCCGGTCAGGGGGGGTCCCCGGGTACAGAGGGGGGGTCCCTGGCTTAAGAGGGAGTTTCCCTGGCTAAAAGGGGGGTCATGGGGACAAAGGGGGGTCCTGGGGTACGA
>JAODAL010040864.1:0-32500 GCA_025379985.1 Phyllomedusa bahiana
TTATTGTACAGTCCCACAATGAACTGGTCTCTTAGTAGCTTATCTACTTCAGGGAAGGCCCCGATAGCCACTGGGTCTCGCCGCCTTATCTCATTCAATGTTTCCTGCAGGGCATTAGAGTACTGCATGAGGGTCTCACCCTCTCTTTGCGGCCGGTTGAAGAAGTAACTTCGCAGGTGCACCACTTTGGTAAACCCCCCTTGGGCCCCTTCCAACAGCGAGAATATTTTCTCCAGTGTGTCCCTTTCAGACTCAGGTCGCACCATTACTGTCCGCCTAACGTCCCCCTCCAAGGCCCCCAGGGCTATCTCTGCCCCCAGTTCCGGAGCTAAATTACATATTTTAATTGTGCTACGCACCCTTTCTGTCCAGTCCTGCAGTGTCATGTTTTTCCCGTCAAATTTGGGGAGGGATTGCAATAGTGGCCCTAAAGGGACATAACTCACTTGGGTGTGTACTGTAGGGGCACCCTGAGCTTGGCTCTGGGCCGGCGCCATTGACGCCGGGGGAAGATCTCCCGCCGCAGCTCCGTCCATAACGATCGCTGTATCCTGCCGACTACGCCAAGTTGTAAGCCGAGTACCGAGGGCAGGTTTTCCGGAATACAGCGAAGTCACGGACAAAGAACACGACTCCAACACCAGCTCAACAACGGTTTGTTTTACTGAATTTTCTGGAACAAGATGGTGAACAGATCCCCCAAACACAAATTTACAAATATGTATCCTGGGCCCCTGTGCTGCACAGCGCGCCGCCAGAAGTGTACTCTCTGGATGCACGGTAACTTTACCTAACCGTGGGGTTCGGAAAGGCCGATAACCCCTTACCTTCTTAATACCGTAATCACCAACGGGAACAATTGTGTATGGTGGCAGTTGCAGGGGCTCGTGGTGCAGCACAGCAGCTTACACAGCTTAAATGATTTACCCACTTCCCTCCCAAACACACGTGACACAAACTTTCCCTCACAGATGAACCGGTTCAAGTAGCTAATGGTGCACTAGTAAACTCTCCAAGTCCTGAACAGGAGGATGTATTTGGGAAACCCTCCTTTGGCCTGTAACTGAGCCTAACTAACTAAACTAATATCAGGCCTTCTCACAGTCCTGAACTCGTTGGCGTGCACGCATCCGCTGAGGTACCTTAAAGATGGCCGGCAATTCCTGTTCTCAGGTGCAGATGGATGGAATGGATGGTCCGGCTGCAGACAGTCCTCTCTATCTTGGCAGCTTGTCCTTCTTGTCCAGGAGTTCTCTCTCTCCCTCTGCGATGGCGTCTGTATAGACAGTCAGGCTCTCCTCTGTCCCTGGAACGACTGTGAATCCTGGCTCCTTTAGCTCAGTCTCTGTCTCTGTCTGTTCTCCTCAGAATCTCAGCAGCTTCTCAAAATGGCTGCTACATGTGCCAGTCTTATACCATGTCCCTCATTTGCATATACTGGAAACTGGACATAGCGGCATCTTGTGGCCAAACAGTAGAATACAAAGAAACATTTACAACTGTCATGCATGGGATTTTACTTAGAAAACACAAGGAGGCTGTTCCACTATCCCACACTATATATACATACTTAAATAATCCCAACAACACCTATATTTTCACATAACTCTCAAATTGGACATATATGCCATAATGTCGGTCTGGGTGATCATCTCAGGGTTCCCATAGAAACAAGTAAAATATGTGAGAAGTGCAAGATCCATCTAAAAAAGAATTAAAAATATATATATATCAAAATCTATTATACTCTAGTGAGTTATTCTTTTTGTACTTGTATTTTACATATATAATGATATCACTGTCACTCTTATGAAGTTAAAGCCATTTTACATATAATGATGTTATATAAGGGGCATATACTTTTTCTGATTGGTGCCACATTGATTGTATGATGTATTTAACCTGCTCAATCACTATGGGCCTTGTGTATGAAAACGGTCTAGCAGTAAGACTTTTTGTTGTCCATAGGAACCAATCAGAGCTCATAGCAACCAATCAAAGCTCATAACAACCTGGGCTCTGGAGTCGGTAAGTCAAAGCTCCAGCTCCGACTCCTCAATTTCCCTGACTACTGTAGTAAAATGGTAACATCAGACTTTTTATCACCTTATGATACAATAATCAAGCTATTTAGGTAGAACAGACACTGACAAGCAAAAGGGTAACAATGTTTTGAACTTTTTACTTTCAGGCTCCACATTTCACCATCCACTACAGCTTTGTACATGAGGCTACCATCATTTTATAGACCATCATCTTACCTATCTTATACATAAATTTGACTTGCAAGTATTTAGCATCTGCTTAGTTCTGCTGATTCTTGTCATGTAACTGCATTGTTAATGTTTTCCTCCTAAAAATCTAAATGTTAATTTTAATTATTTTGTTAGCATTTGGTAAATCCACCTTTGGCTTTTAACACTGCCTGAATCCTTCTGGGCTGGGAATCAGATTCAAGCATGTCTCACCCGAAATCTGATCCTCAGTCTTTTGTCATTGAACCATTCCTTCTCCAACCTTGATGTATGCTTCAGATTGTTGTCCTGTTGGAACACTATGTTGTCTTATTCATACCCATGGTACTCGAGTGTATGAAATAACTCCTCTTGTAGGATACTTACATATAGCTCAGCATTGAGATCAACATTGATCCTGGTCAGGTATCCAACATCTTATGCTGTAAAACAACCCCATATCATCAGGCTTCCTGCACCGAAACTGACAGTTTCTTCAATTTCTCGACCCGTTAGCCTCGTTCTTCCAAACCCATTTTCACCCATCAGAGCATGGTCCATTGACTGTCATCTCATCGCTCCAAATCACCCGCTTCCAACCTTCCATTTTTCGTACTTTTTTGCAAACTTGAGCCAACACTTCTTATGATAAGACTGAATAAGACTGAAGTCGAGGCTTCTTCACCTTTTTTCGGGCCATCATTCCTGTGTAATGTGTGTTGCATGGTGCTTGTATGGACGTCTGTGATCTGACTATTATGAAGCATAAGAGCCACCTCCACCGCTGTGTCTGTCATGTTAGAACTGATAAACCTTGTGATGAGCGACTTCTTTACTCTGATATTTTGTCTGGACGTCCACCTCTTGGCTTTTGAATGGATGGATGGACTTCATTTCATATTCTTCCAGCTGTCATGGCCTCACATGATGAAGTTTGGCAATATTCTTGGCCCAGAGACAGCTATCGATAAACTGGATGATGCCGTTTCTCTTTTCTTGGGAAATCTTTTTCATGGCTGCTCGAACCAGTGACCTTTCCCTTCAGCCTAATAACACACTGAGCTATTAGGGAATGTGTGAACAGGTTGTCATTTGTAGTAACAAGAAGAAAAAAATTGTTCCACCACCAGGAGCAAAACAGTAAAAATGCAGTTACATGACAAGAATCTGCACAATACTATTCCTATCAATATCCTAGCCTTACCCTAATATCGATCAGGTATTCGTCCCAAAAAGGACGCCCCAATCACCGCTGCCTCACCCTGGTGGTCTCTATCCCTAAATGACAGATACCAGATGATATCCCAAGATGTCAGAAAAGCTTATCACGTAGGGATAACAATACTATAGTTAACCCCTGGAGTGAAACATAAGTGAACAGCTACAAAAGATGTATTGAAGTAAAAACTAGTAAAGGGGTATGTATCACTATTACCCCCAACAACAGTCTCATATATAATGCGGAGGTCAGATATTGTACCTCACCACTCTTAGCAATATAAGGCATACAAGGGCATAATAGTTACCTTCTTCAGAGATTCTAACTCAGAACAACCAATTTAGTGCTGTCCACACAAAACCACAGTATGCATAATCCATACTTTATGGGTATGCTAGGAAGTAAAGATTATGGGTACATACGACCTTCATTCAGCATATCCCCTTCTTTATCCCCGCCGCGTTTCCCCCTCCACGATGCATGAGGGTTCATCAGGGGGATAAAAGATATGTCCTGCTCAGTGATAATCTCCAGATAAAAGCAGGCTGTTACACCTGATCAATGGTAAATATGGATTTATATACCGAGTTTGGAAAATGCCAGTTACCTGTATTCATAATTCCCGTCTGATAGTATGGAAATCTAAATAAATTTCTATAATTGGATGATTACAGATCATCATTGTAGAAGTCTGAGTTGTATCTCTCTCACGGCGATCCGGCTACGGCTCTGATATAGAGTGCGCATGCGCGACTGTGTTGCCGGTTTCCATGGTGTGATCTAAACGCTGCACATGCGCGATTGGGGAGCGGGTTGTCATGGAACCTGAATGCTGGAGTTTGCGTAATGATCGAGTCACTTCCGTGCATGCGCAGTAGAGGCCGGTGGACGCCGGGTTGTTAGACGCAGGTGATGATCGTACTGATGGGCTTTTTAAGGTGCGTGTGTGTGAGTGTAACAGCCTGTGTGTGAGTGTAATATATGAGACTGTTGTTGGGGGTAATAGTGATACATACCCCTTTACTAGGGTTTACTTCAATACATCTTTTGTAGCTGTTCACTTATGTTTCACTCCAGGGGTTAACTATAGTATTGTTATCCCTACGTAATAAGCTTTTCTGACATCTTGGGATATCATCTGGTATCTGTCATATAGGGATAGAGACCACCAGGGTGATTGGGGCGTCCTTTTTGGGACATATACCTGATCGATATTAGGGTAAGGCTTGGATATTGATAGGGATAGTATCTGTATAGTGGTTGTAGGTTAATAACTTAGTGTATTTTTAAGGGATTTGATAATTGCTACATCTTAGATAGCAATTTCTCACAGGAAGGAAGAAATATCTCCCGAGGAGGAAGAAATTTCTCCTGGGGAGGAAGAAATTTTCATGGAGAGGAAAACATTTTTCGCGGGGAGGAAAACATTTCTCCTGGGGAGGAAGAAATTTTCTCAGGGAGATTGAAGATTTTCCCAGGGAGATAGAAAATTTCCCAGGGAAATAGAAATTTCTCCCAGGGAGATAGAAATTTCTCCTTGGAAGAAAAAAAATTTCTCCTGGGGAGATAGAAACTTTCCCCGGAGATAGAAATTTCTCTTGGGGATGAAGAAATTATCCCAGGGAGGAAGAAATTTTCCCGGGGAGTTAGAAAATTTTCTTGCGGAGATAAAAATTTCTCCCAGGGAAGAAGACATTTCTTCCGGGGAAATAAGAAATTTCCCCCAGGGAGAAAGAAATTTCTCCTAAGGAAAAAGAAATTTCTCCCTGGGAGGAAGAAATTTCTCCCAGGAGGATGAGATTTTTCCAGGGAGATAGAAATTTTCCCAGGGAGGAAGAAATTTTCTCGGGGAGATAGAAGATTTTCCCAGTGTGATAGAAATTTCTCTTGGGGAGATAGAAATTTCTCTCGGGAGGATTAAATTTCTCCCGGGGAGGAAGAAATTTTCCTTGGGGAGATAGAAATTTCTCCCAGGAAGGAAGAAATATCTCCTGGGGAGGAAGAAATTTTCCTGGGGAGGAAAACATTTTTCGCAGGGAGGAAGAAATTTCTCACGGGGAGATAGAAATTTCTCCCGGGAGGATGAAATTTCTCCTGGGGAAGAAGAAATTTTCCTGGGGAGGAAAAAATATTTCTTGGGGAGGAAGAAATATTCCAGCTGGGGATAGAAAATTCTCCCGGGGAGGAAGAAATTTTCCCAGGGAGATAGAAGATTTTCCCAGGGAGATAGAAGATTGTCCCAGGGAGATAGAAATTTCCACTGAGATAGAAAATTTTCCAGGGGAGATAGAAATTTCTCCCGGTGAGATAAAAATTTTCCCGGGAGGATGAAATTTCTCCTGGGGAGGAAGAAATTTTCCTGGGGAAGAAAACATTTTTCCCAGGGAGATAGAAGATTTTCCTAGGGAGATAGAAATTTTCTCCTGGGAGAATGAAATTTTCCCAGGGAGGAAGAAATTTCTCTAGGGGAGATAGAAGATTTTCCTAGGGAGATAGAAAATTTCCCCAGAGATAGAAAATTTTCCCAGGAAAAAGAAATATCTCCTGTGGAGATAGAAATTTATCCTGGGGAGATAGAAAGATTTTCCCGGGAAGGAAGAAATTTCTCCCAGGGAGATAGAAAATTCTCCCTGGAAGAAGAAATTTCTGCCGGGGAATAAGAAATTTCTCCTGGGGAGAAAGAAATTTCTCCTATGGAAAAAGAAATTTCTCCTGGGAGGATGAGATTTTTCTGGGGAGATAGAAAATTTTCCCAGGGAGCTGGAAAATTTCCTGGGGAGATAGAAAATTTCCCGGTTAGATAGAAGATTTTCCTAGGGGGGAAGAAATTTCTCCCAGGGAGATAGAAAATTCTCCCGGGAAGAAGAAATTTCTCACGGGGAATAAGAAATTTCTCCCGGGGAGATAGAAATTTGTATTTAATAGGTGCCTCAATAAGCTGTGTGAACATGCCCTATGAAAACATCTTAAAGAAACAGAGAAAGAAAAGAACAAAGAAATAAAGACAAAATGGAGTCATTTCAGGCTTGGACAGCATGTTTACTTTAAATATATGGGAGCAAAGAGAAAGATTTGTGGAGACACAACTCACCACATTACAATTTTCTGACCAGAACCTGCCGTATCAGTCCAGCCAGAGCTGAGCACAGACCCCGGGGCTTTTATGGAGACTATTACTTTTGATACATAAGAGAATGGAGACTTTACGGCAGCCCTCCCAGGGGCCTTCCGCTGTGCCAGAGTCAACACACCAACCACTGAAGCCCTCCCTGTCCCTGCTGGCTTTTCTATGATGCTGAATGAGCCGCACCTGTGCTGGCTGCTGATTGAAGACACCGCCATATTCAGGATCTGGCACCACATTGGTTGTTGGGATGGTGGGTGTGGATGGCATTCACCAACCATTGTGCGCGGTGTACGTGCACAGGGAACATGCTGCGACCGGTGCTTTGCAGGCAGTACCATGGCAACCCGTGCCTGCTCCGTGCTGTGGCAGCTTGCGGCCAGGATTATGGGCGGGAAGAAGGCGCCTCTCAGTGTGGGGGAGCACAGTAGGAATCCCACCTGGCTGCTATCACTTACTTGAACGTGGAGAGTGTGTATGCATGCTGTGCTGCATACAAAATTCTTGCGGCACTTTACATAGACTTCAATGCTCTATCGTTTTGTGCAACCTGCTAGGGTATGTTCACACAGTGTGTTCAGTCTAGACGGACCCAAACACATATCTAGCAATGAGCAGTGTATTTTACATTGCTCGCAATGTAAAACACGTATCAGCGTTTAGATGAGTGATCACCGATTCGTGTTTAATCGTATATGTCGAATCCGTCTTTGGATCCATTCTAAGAACTGACATGTCAATTCTTGATCTGAAAGACGCAGAAGTAGCCCTATTAGAAACTATAGGGTGTGATCCTGCTGCAGCCAAAACGCATCTAAACACGCACCAGCGTGTTGGATGCTTTTTGGATCTGATTAACGCTCATTTTTTAATGTGATTTTCAGATCCAAAACGGATCCTAAATCGGATCCAAAAACGGCTTGTGAACATATCCTTAGGCTCAGTGCACACTGTGTTATTTTGAACAGATGATGGATCCGTTCTGACAGAAGTTTTGAGGGATGGTCAAATGCAGTGTGCACCTAGCCAAAGTCTATAGGGCCTGTTTTCAGTAGTTTTTTTCAGCGGTTTTAGAAAACGAAAAATTCTGAAAAAATAAATGAAAAGCCTTAGGCTAGGTCCACACAGCATCGGACAAAAAACATCCGAAAGTCGACCGTTTTTTTCAGATGCCCAACCACGGTTTTTGTCACTGTTTTTGCAAAAACCTCGGTTCTCTTTTTTGCCGTTGGCTCGTACATTTGATTGTATCAGAAACCGACAAGAAAACGCAAAACGCCAGCATATTACACAACATGTTGCTAAATGCACTGGCGCCAGAAAATGAGCTTAAAAAAAAGACCTGTGTAGACTACAGGTTGTTTTTTTTTATTGGGCATGCAAAACGGTCGGATTTTCACAATATAATATTTTCACAATACTAAAACCGCCGAAATTCCAACCGTTATCATGTGCTGTGTAGACATAGCCTTATCCTGGAATGTTTCATGTTACATGGAACATGCAAGGCGGATTTTGAAGCTAACGGCATTCTTTGAAGTGGGTCTGTCCACACGGATTTAGAAACCGTCTGAAAACTGACAAGAAACTTTCCCCATAGACTTTTATAGAAAATTCATTCAGCAGTCCACATTGAACGGGTTTTCTGCTCAGTTTCCAGACAGAAAATGAACATGGAAGTCAATGGAAACCGAGTAGAGAGTCAGTGAACGGTTCAGTGTGCGTTTTTTTTTTTTTTTTGCAATTTTTGCACTCGGAACACTTTTCTGATTGAAAAAAAATGCCCAAAAACCTGAACAAAATCAGTGACAAAAAACATTCAAAAAAGTAAGACTGCTGAAAAAAACGACCATTTTTTTTTTGCAAAAAACATCCAAAAACTGGTTGGGATGGATGATTCTGCTGAGCTCAAAACCGAGCAGATTTTGTACTTCATTGTGTGAATGCATCGCTTGCAAATCAGATTAAAAAAACGCATGATTAGGGGATGTTCACCGGCGTTTTTTTGGCCGTTTTTTAGTTATTGTTATTCACAGGAAAATAGACCAAAATCACTTGACAAGTTTCAAATCATTCCCCATTGAATATAATGTAAAATATACCTAGTCGCACACATAAAGTGTATTTAACAAGCGTCATTGCAATCTGTTTTTTGGATTCAATTACAGCCGTAAAGATAATTTAGGTCAATTCTTGAGGCGATTTTGGCTTGTAAAATCCCCATAGGAAACAATGTGGACAGGAGGTTTAAAAAAAATGCTTCAAAATATGCCTCTAATCAGGCATTTTTTTAAGCTGATTTTCAAGCGTAAATTTATACTTCAAAAAACACTGTGTAAACATACCCTAAGACTAAGGACAAAAACCTGTGCCATATAGACTACAGCACGGGTTTTTCATTGCTGGCTATGCAGCACAGGGTACAGTCAGATTTTCAGTGGATTGTCAAAATACTGAAACCGCCGAAAATCCAACAGTATCTCTGTGCTGCGTAGACATAGCCTAAATTTACACTCCAAAATGACGTTATGTGACCGTACTCTTACTTGGACTAAGTGGATATAGGACGGGAGGTTCTCTTTGGGATTCTCTCGTTGCAATTTATCATTTGACTATTTTGGAAAATCAGGAATAGAAGAGAGGAAACATAGAGGACATATATGAAAACTGTCTAGGTCTAACACTTTCTTTGTTGCCCACAGTAAACAATCAAAGCCCATAGCAACCAATCAGAGCCCATAGCAACCAGTCAGAGCTTAGCTTTCATTTCATATAGTGCTCTGGAAAAAAAAAGCTTTGCTCTGATTGGTTGTTATGGGCAACAAAGAAAGTCTTAGACCTAGACAGTTTTCATATATGTCCTCTATGTTTCCTCTCTTCTATTCCTGATTTTCCAAAATAGTCAAATGATAAATTTGACCTAGACAGGTTTCATACTTGAGACCCATAGGACCTTATGCTTGAAAACTGTCCAGCAGTAAGACTGGCTTTGTTGCCCAGAGCAACCAGAGCTCATAGCAACCAATCAGAGCGCAGCTTTCATTTTCCCAGAGCCAGGGGCGTCGCTAGGCAGATTCATTCGGGGCACGAATCTGCCTGTGCCCCGAGTCTCGATCTGTCAGAGTCGGGGAGGAGGCAGGACGTTCCCGTCCTGTCTTCTCCCCCGTATGTATCAGCGCTTGCTGAGCGCTGTACATACACGCAGGGCTGTACTTACAGGGCGGCAGCCTACAGGGGGCGCCACCAGCGGCCAGTAATAGCAAATGTTTTATTTTCAGTCCCCTGCCTTGCTGCTCAGGTGCTAAGTGTGTGAAAATGCTGCTTTTTCTGTGGAGGGAGAGGGGGTGGGCAGCTTTGTGGCAGGCCGGGTGCTGTGACTTACTCTTGGCTGCGGCTGCTCCACAGTCCTGGTGTTCAGGAGCACCGCAGCAGAGCCTGCTGTCTGTCGGGTCAGGGAGCAGGGGGAGGGGGCGCACTGACACGGCTGGAGATGAGCTCAGAGGCAGGAAGTTCCTCGCTGTCCGTGCTGTGTTTCCCCCCTTGAGAAAGTTTTGAGAAAGCAAAAAGGATTTTTTAGCCAAGCCAGTATCTCTCATCTACAGACAACGCTGTTTCGGGATTTTTGTCCCTCTTCAGTGCAGAGTAGAGAAGATACTGGCTGGCTGCACTGAAGAGGGACAAAAGTCCCGAAACAGCGTTGTCTGTAGATGAGAGATACTGGCTTGGCTAAAAAATCCTTTTTGCTTTCTCAAGACTCGGTGGGTCAAAAGCAAATTGAGGATTTGTTACAGCCAACAGAGGCGCTGTGGGCTTCTACTCCTTCTATGCTTGTGATATGCAGATGCTAGTAGAGGCAAAGGCAAACAAACTTCAAGCGTTGTGGTGTCTCCTTAAGGAGAGATCTCCCTTCTAGCTACCCGATGCTCCACACAGCAGCAGTATCTCTCTACTCTGCATGAGGGACAAAAATCCCGAAAAGCGTTGTCTGTAGATGAGGACTAGTTTGGCTAAAATCTTTTGTTCTCAGATCGGTGGGTCAAAGCAAATGAGGATTGTTACAACCAACAGAGGGCGCTGTGGGCTTCAGCCTTTCCAAAACTTGTTATGCAGTGCTAAGTAGAGGGCGAAAAGGCAAAACAAAAGCTCTACAAGCCGTTCGTTCGGTGCTCTCCTTAAGGAGAGATCTTCCCTTCCTGGGTTATATAGACTCAGAGATGCAGCGATCGCAGCTGCTGCCTGCGCAAAGCAGGTTGAGACTGAAATACATTCATCCCGACCATTAGTCCCTAGCCCCCCCACCATCAGCCACCGATCGTTAGGGCGCATCCCCACGGCAGTGGACAAATACGGTCGGTTTGCCGGCCAGTATTTGTCCTGTTTTGCGGCCGTCCCCACTCCCATTGAGCAGCACAGATTCCGTCCGGTTTTCGGACGGAAGATGGTGCTTGCTCAATGTTTTGCCGCCAGATGGAAAACCCGTGCAGTGGGGACTGCTGCGCGGGTTTTCCATAGAGCACCATTGTGCTCATTTTCAGACGGTTTTTCAGGCGGTCTGAAAAACCGCAAACCGTCTGAAAAACTGTCCGAAAACCCGTGCCGTGGGGACATGCCTTAGGGTCCCAAGTCGATACCAATCACTGAGGTATTGGCTGAGGACCTTGGTGATTGGTGATGGCAGCAGCGCCAAGGACTATTGGAAGGCTCTCCATAGTACAAAGCACAGAGTGTGTCATCCCGCTGCCTGCACGGTTTAATGACGTCACACCGCCTGTGAAGGAAGAACCTGATGGCGGACTTATAACCTAGGGATGAAAGAAAAAATACAGCTCACCTTAATCTCCCCGGCATGTCTACTGCAGATCCTTCGGTGCAGAGACCACTCACCCGGCCACCGGTGCAACAACGGAAGTGAAAAAAATGGTATGGCTGGTCAGAGTCTAGAGTTTCATGTTGTTTGACTAAGGGTCAATTCTTTCTTTTAGACCCGAAACGCGTCAAATACTTTGTAATGTTTTTCATTGGCTTTTAACAATGTGTATTTTTAAGATGGGATAATAAAGGATTTGTTTTTTTATGTTGAAGTGCTGACCAGCCATACCATTTTTTCACTTCCGGACTTATAACCTACCTATATACATACTTGGGACCTATAACCTGCATATACCCACTGGGGGATATATAACCTGCCTATATTCTCACTGGGTGACCTATAACTTGCCTTTATACCTGCTGAGGGACCTATAACCTGCCTATATACCTGCTGTGGGACCTATAACCTACTTATATACCTCCTGGGGGACCTATAACCTACTTATATACATGCTGGGGGACCTATAACCTGCCTATATACCCACTAGGAGACATATAACCTGCCTATATACCTATTGGAGGACCTATAATCTGCCTATATACCCGCTGGGGGACCTATAACCTGCCTATATACCCACTGGGAGACATATAACCTGCCTATATACCTATTGGAGGACCTATAATCTGCCTATATACCCGCTGGGGCACCTATAACCTGCCTATATACCCGCTGGGGGACCTATAACCTGCCTATATACCCACTGGGAGACATATAACCTGCCTATATACCTACTGGAGGACCTATAATCTGCCTATATACCCGCTGGGGGACCTATAACCTGCCTATATACCCGCTGGGGGACCTATAACCTACCTATATTCCTGCTGGGGGACCTATAACCTTCCTATATACCTACTGGGGGACCTATAACCTTCCTAAATACCTACTGGGAGACCTATAACCTGCCTATATACCCACTGGGAGACCTATAACCTGCCTATATACCCGCTGGGAGACCTATAACCTGCCTATATACCCGCTGGGGGACCTATAACCTGCCTATATACTCGCTGGGGGACCTATAACTTGCCTATATAACCTCTGGGGGACCTATAACCTGCCTATATACTCGCTGGGGGACCTATAACTTGCCTATATAACCTCTGGGGGACCTATAACCTGCCTATATACCTACTGGGGGACCTATAACCTGCCTATATAGGCATATATACCTGCTGGGGGACCTATAACTGATATACCTACCTACTGGGAGACATAAACTAAATATCCACATACTGGCGGACATATAACTTACTGCGTTGTGTTGTCACTAACAGTTGTTAAGCTGATTGATAAGCGTTTAGCAATTGACTCCGGCCGTTCAGCCACTGGAGGCAGTGGCGTGATGTAATGATGTCATTGCGCCGCTGCCTGTACTAAGCCCTAAGCCTATCTCTAGACTTATCAGAGTGCGGAACTGGCGTCCCGGAGTGGTCAGTGTGATGATGTCACGCCGCCCACTCTGGATTCAAAGAGAAGTCCAGCGGGAGAATAGAAGAAAGGTGAGGTGAGTATGGGCCCCATATATACCTAACTAACTACTGGGAGGCACTATATATACCTAACTTCTGGGGGGCTCTATATATACCTACCTAACTGCTGGGGGCCTATATACACCTAACTAACCACTGAGGGGCCCTATATACATCTACCTAACTACTGGAAGGCCCTTTATATACCCAAATGCTTGGGGGCTCTATATACACTTGTCTTATACTAGGGGGCGCTATATATACCTAACTGCTGGCTGCTTACAGCATGCGGCAAAAATATTGAAGTAAAAAAGTGTCGTCAAAACAATGATGCTGATTGTACATAGCAATAAATGGGAGTCTTTTTACTGTAATATTTGAGGCTTTTTTGGGGGTGGATTACCCCAAAAAAGTAGAAAAAAACAAACGCTGTGTGAACCATACATTACTAAGTTGGGGGGCGTTTCAAGCGCAGTGCCTAGGGCAGCATGAGCTGTAAATACGGCCCTGCATACATGTCGGCATCGCAGGGGGAGTGATGCATCGCTTTCCTCATGCCCCCTGCGACGCTGGGATCTCCTAAGACGACAGCTCTGCTGGCCGCGAAGGGCCCGGACCCTGCGTGACGGCGTAAGCGCCGTGGTGACGTCACGCCGCTTATACCATTCACCAGCTCCAGGACCTGAATGCGCGGACCGTGCTGAGATAAGTAGCTTTTATTTATTTTATTTTTATTAGGAAAGAGGGCATATTACTGTCTATGGGGGCATATTACCTGTCTATGGGGGCATATTACCTGTCTATGGGGGGCATATCACCTGGCTATTGGGGCATATTACTGGCTAAAGAGGGCATATTACCTGGCTAAGGGGGGGCATATTACCTGGCTAAGGGGGCATACTACTGGCTACAGGGGGCTAATAACCTGGCTACAGTGGGCAAATATTTACCTACAGGGGGCCTAAAACTACCTACAGGGGCCTATATAACTGCATAATAGGGAACTATATTTCCACTTATATTTCTATTCTGTGGCCTATATAACTACCTTTCTACTAAATAGGGGAACGAGATACCTACCTATTAGGGGACCTATAACTTTAGCTACCTAACTGAGGACTACCTACATTTGGGGGTGTGCCAAAAACAAGACTAAAACTCGGTGCACAAGTGGGAGCCCCATAGCCGTTTGGGACACAAGGGGGTAATTATTATCATTTGGGGCACTATAGATGGGGAGTTTGTATAGAGAGAGGAATTTTTAGAGAAATCCTGATACAGTGAGGAATCTAAGATGTTTGTTTTGTAAATTTTTCAGTGAAGAGTCGTGGCCGGGAGAGGACGTCATGGCCATCTGGGACAGATGGAAAAGAAGAAGAGAAAGAACAACTCTTCAGAGACATCTCCTGTGAGTCACCAAATGTAACTGCAGTGTAATCACTGATATTTCTGCTGAGCCTACATACAACTAGTATCTACCACTATATGGTCACTGTATGGCGGTGGTATATGTCTTCAGAGTCTGTGTACACATGTGGTGGTCACATTTGGTCATAGTCTGGCAGTTTTATTTGATCCTTAAGTAGTAATAGTTTTGGGTCTTGGTTTGGTAGGAGTTTTTAGTAACATTGATTCGTCTGATGTATTTGCTTCATGTATCGGTGGATTATTTGTTGACTTATTTGTTAGGTATTACACTGTCAGACAGAGGTGAGATTTTTTGAAAAAGCAGATTTATCAGGGCTGATTTTCATTGTGCAGCGACTGCTGAGGAGATGGGCAGGATCTATGGGGAATATGCAGAAAATTAGTGACAGGAACAGAAGGTTTTTCTCTGTAAAAATACATTCACAATTCACAAAGTGGCGTGAAAAATGGCATGTGCACCCAGCCCTACTCAGAGAGGGCCCGAGCCCCGGATGTTTTGGAACCCTAGCAACGCCCCTGCCCAGAGCTCTATATGAAATGAAAGCTGAGCTCTGATTGGTTGCTATAAGCTCTGATTGGTTACTATGGGCAACAATCACAGTCCTACTGTTAGACAGTATTCATACATGTCGCCCATAGTGTAGGTCCTCACCTAATAGCCAAACACCATAGAGTGCAAGGGATGAGCTGAGCGATGGGTAAGAGCTCCCTCCATTATAGCTGGGTTATGGGCAACACACACAGAATCTGGCTGATAACCAGATTGTGTCATCTCCAGCTTTCAAGAGCCATAACCTGTCTGGTTTTCTGTTGACATAGTCATAAGAGGGTAAGAGAGTTAGTTTTCTGCAGGACAAGTTGTATTTTTTCAACCCCTTCCTGACAGTCGGTCATAATTTTTTGGCTCTTAATTTTGTTTCCTCCCCGGCTACCAATAACCATAACAGTTTTATTTTTCCATCTAAATATCATTACGAGGGCTTGTTTTTTGCAGGACAAGATGTACTTTCTAATGGACCATTAACCGTACCATAGAATGTGCTTATAAACCCCCCAAAGTGTAAATGGGGTGAAATGTGAAAAAAAGTGCTTGCGCCATGTTTGTGTGGGTGGGAGGGGGGTGGTTGTTTTTATGGCTTTTACTCTTTGGTATAAAGCATGAGTTATCTTTATTCTGCAGGTCAGTAGGATTCTGGTGATTTGTAGAGTTTTCTTGATGCCTACGTAGTTAAAAAAAAAATTCTATTTCTTCATTTTGCGCTGCAACGTTATTTTCTGTGACCAATGACATGCTATCTGTATTCTGCAGGTTGTCACATGTCTGATGATACTAAACTTGTAGAGTTTTTGCTATATTCTAAAACCTTTTTTTATTTTTTTACATTTGCTCTACAGCGTGATTTTCTGCAACCAATAATTTTTTGTTCTTCCACCTATGGACCTAAGTTATGGTGCATTTTTTTCCCACACTGGAGTGTTGTTTTTATTGGTACCATTTTGGGATAGATGCCACTTTTTGATCACTTTTTATTCCAATTTATGGGATATGAAATTACCAAAATAAAAACAATTTCGTGCTTAAAATATTCTTTTTTTTACGATGTTTAGCGTACAGGATAAATTACGTTACATTTTAATAAGTCAGACTTTTATGGACGCGGTGATAGCAATTATTATTTTTTTTTTTATACTTTATAACTTTTTTTTTATATACATAAGAAGTTTCCCTAGGGTACTTGACCACTAGGCAGGTTGTTCGCTTATATGCCCTTCTGCATTATATAAATAATGCAGAAGGGTGTTGCAAGATGGTAGTTCTAAGACTTCCTGTCTGAGGCAGGAAGTAATAGAATTGTTAACATAGTGGCTTTGGAAACCATCAGTTGGCTTCCAGCTGCTACGATTGCCAGTTAAACATAAAGCCTGAAATGATAAAACAAATGTGAGAAATGCACTCTGTTCCCCCATACCTCTGTTATCAGGCAGGATGAAAAGGGGAACAGACTGTAGAGGCTGTGTTATTTTGGGGGGGGGCAGTGAATCTAGCAGCTAGAGACTCAGCAATTGCCCAGATCCTTCACATAGAGCCATCACTGGGAGATGAGCATAGAGAGGAGCTCAGACAGCCTTTACTATATAGACACAGACATCACAGGCAGCTAGTTTTACTTTCATTTTCCACAGCTCAGAGGGGAGTAAGCACAGTGTGCAGGCAGCCAATCACAGCACAGGGGGCGTGCCCATCCAGGGGCGTGTCCCAACAGGCTGAACTAAATATCAGTCAGCCAATCACAACAAAGGGGCGTGACCCGCCCTCAGGCTGCAATTTTAGGTGTAGAACACACAGATTAGCTCATAGCTGCTATACTAAATGAGTTAGGTAATACAAACCAATTGCAAAAGTGCTTATTTTTACTGTACCCATCATTACAGATATGATCTTTGTAGTGAGAAAACCCCTTTAATGTTGTTTGGAGAGGGGCAAAATCGGCTAAACAGTGTGAACAAGTAATTCAGCAACCAGAATACGGATACATTTTGTAGAAACTAATACAGCAAAACCATATATCACTGTACCACAATTGTGGACTGATATATTAAACATAATCTTTCACCAATATGTATAAAAACTGCTATGACTTCCTATTCTACTTCATTAAAATTTAACTTGTGGACTAATGTACACACCCTAATTATGACAATAGGAAACAAAACTAATAGAGAAATGCTAGCAAAAGGTAAAAGCGGTCACAGTTTACTATCCACGGAATCCAAGTCGAAATTGACTCAACAGCACCTCATCATCATTATTGGCGTAAAGTTAATAGGTATAAACAAGCTCTCCTCCAGAAAGAAGAAAGCTTTCTCTCTAGCGCCGCGTATTGGAGGTACGTCAAGTCTCACTCATTAAAGAGCCGTAGAACATGACAAGGAAATTAAAAGAATTGTCCCACCTCACAGATTATGGTTTTTCCTTCTGGACTGCTCATTCCTCAGACAGATAAATGGGGGCATTTTAGAGATTTTTTATTGGCATTACAGGCAAGCAGTGCTTCAATTACATTATCGCACCACTTGCTTGTATGTGCACTCTCCTGATACTGATGAATAATCAGTATTCATCAGCATTTGGTGTCACGAGTCGCAGTGCAGCCTGTGTGCCGAGCAGCATTGTGACATAGTTACAGAATAGGGACTGTAGGCTTGTTCTTAAGTTGAATTTGTATGTAACAGAAGCACAAAAGTTTTTTGGGGTTTTTTTGGATAGTGCAGGTAGGAGTTTTTACATTTGCTTTTCTTGGCTGTGCCCTTGTTAAGAAGATTTCACCTACTACTACTGCTACTGTGACATGCTGGAACATGTTGTTCCACAGCTACTACCTGCTGTGGAACATGGAATTACAAGCACCAGAATTCCCCATAAGTCTCCATGTGTAACTAGGTAAATCGAAACATTGTAAGTCGGGGACTGCCTGTACATAGTTTGTAACGCTAAAAAAAGACATATGTCCACCTAGTTCAGCCTATTGTGCTATAGTGTTGATCCAGAGGAAAGCAAATACCCCCATGAGGTAATTTAGGGAAAAAATTCCTTCCCCACTCCAATCTGGCAATCAGAATAAATCCCAGGATCAACGACCCTCCTCCAGAATCCTAGGCACTATAACTTGTTATATTATTACACAATAGAAATGCATCCAGACCTTTTTTAAACTCTGTTAGTGAATTCACCATGACAAGTTCCTCTGGCAGAGTTCCACAGTCTCACTGCTCTTACAGTTAAGAATCCCTTTCTATGTTATGTAGAAAAGTTCTTTCCTCAAGACATGGAGCACACCCCTTGTTCTCAATACAGTCCTGGATATAAATAGATCTTGTGAGAGATCTTTATATTGACCTTTAATATATTTATACATATTTATTATGTCTCCCTGAAGTAAATAACTAAATAACCCTAATCTTCCTATTCTTTCTGGGCATTGCTGTCCACCCAGTCCTTTTATTATTTTCGTTGCCTATCTTTGAACCTGTTCAAGTCCTACAATGTCTCTACTGTGTCTCTACTGTGCACTGGTGCCCATAACTGTACATAATATTCCATGTGTGGTCTAACCAGTGACTTGTATAATAGTAGAATGATGTTCTCATCATGTACATCTATGCCCCTTTTAATACACCCCATGACCCTATTTGACTTGGCAGCTGCTGCCTGACACTGGCTGCTACAGTTAAATTTTCTATCCACTAGAATTCCCAAATCCTTCTCCATTCACTTTTTCACAGCGTTTTCCTGTTTATCAAGTAATCATGGAATGGATGCTTCCTTCCCATGTGCATATCCTTGCATTAATCTGTGTTAAACCCCAACTGCCACTTCTCGGCCAAGACATCCAACTTATCCAGATCCCTTTGTAATAACACATTGTCCTCTATTGTGTTGATCACTTTACAGAGCTTAGCATCATCTGCAAAGATTGATATTCTACTGTGCAATCTATGTGTAAGATCATTAAAGAAAATATTAAAGAGAATAGGGCCCAATACTGAGCCCTGTATTACCCCACTAGTAACAGGAATCAAGTCTGAGTATGTATCATTAATCACCACCCTTTGTTTTCTATCACTGAGCCAGTTACTTACCACTTACAAATATTCTCCCCCCAGACCAAGCATTCTCATTTACTTACCAACCTTTTATGTGGCACTGTATCAAATGCTTTAGAGAAATCTAGGTATATTACATCCAATACCTCAACCCGATGCAGTCTAGAACTAACCTCCTCATAGAAGCTTATGAGATTAGTTGACAGGACTGATCCTTCATAAACCCATGCTGGAACGGAATTTATTTTCAGAGAGATACTCCAGGATAGCATCTCTTAGAAAACCTTCAAACAATTTACCTACAATAGAGGTTAAACTTACCGTCCTGTAGTTTCTGGGATCACTTTTTGACCCCTTTTTGAATATTGGCAGCACATTTGCTATGCGCCAATCCTTTGGGACAAACCCCATTATTATAAGTCCATAAATATTAAAAATAGGGGCCTATCACATTACTTATTTTCCTTAGGACACAGGGTTGTATACCATCAGGACCTGGTGATTTTGTTTATTATAATTTTCTTAAGGCGGAGCTGCACTTCTTCCTACACGTCCAACAGTGAAGGTGGAGTTTACCTCATCCCTCTGCTCATCAACAGGAAGGTCATCCTCCTTGGTAAATACAGTGGAGAAAAATTGTTTAATAGGTTTGCTTTCTCCTCATCGCCTTCCACAGTACTTTCCTCACTACTTTTCAACATTTTCAGTTTTAATCTTTTTACTATTTACATAGTTAAAAAATATTTTGGGGTTAGCTTTACTCTCTTTGGCAATATGCCTTTCTGTCTCCAGCTTTGCTGTCTTTATCATTTTTTTACATATTTTTTTTTTTTCCATATAGCTTTTTAGTGCCTCTTCACTGCCCTCCTGTTCTAGTAGCTGAAACACTTTATTTTTGTTATTTATTGTCTCCTTTACATTTCTGTTGATCCATATTTTTTTTTTCTGTTTCTAATCACTTTATTTCCATAAGGTATGCAACTTTCATAGCGGGAGTGTAAGATGTTTTTAAAGATCTCACATTTATTATCTGTTCTTTTATTTTTAAACACCTTGTCCCAGTCAATACAGTTTAGGGCCTCCCTAAGCAGAATAAAATGAGCTTTCCTGAAAGTCAATGTTTTTGTGGCTACTCAACAAAATACTCTATTGAAAATGGAGATTTATTATATTGTGTTCACTAGATGCCCCCCAAACTGAACCTTTGTTACTTTGTCAGGTCATAATTAAGTCTAGACAGACCTTTCCTCTAGTCGGCACCTGGACCAGCTGGGAAAGGTAATTATCTTTAGTTATTGTCAATAACCTATTACCTTTATGAGAGCTACAGGTTTCAGTTTCTCAATTTATGCCTGGGTAGTTGCCCATAATAACAACCTCATTATGATTATCTGCCTCATCTATTTGTTTGAGGAGTACATCTTCCATGGGTTCTGTTGTATTTGGTGACCTATAGCAAACCTCTAGTAGAATTTTATTATTGTTATTACCCCCATGTACAGTGCCTTGCGAAAGTATTCGACCCCCTTGAACTTTTCAACCTTTTGCCACATTTCACAATAGTGTCCCACTTGCTGTTGTTTCTTCAAAAAAAAATTAAGATTTTATATCTTTATGTTTGAAACCTGAAATGTGGCAAAAGGTTGAAAACTTCAAGGGGGCCGAATACTCTCACAAGGCACTGTATATCTATCCATAATGACTCCACATATTCATTTCCTGTATCTACAGTTGAAACCAGAAATTCACATACACTTTATAAAAAGACACTTTTGCATGTTTTTCTCACTATATGACATGAAATCAGAATAAACCTTACCTGTTTTAGGTCAATTAGGATTACCAACATTTTTTATAGTTGCCAAATGCCAGAATAATGAGAGAGAGACTTTAAGGCATTTTTATTACTTTCTGCAAAGTCAAAAATTTGCATACATTTCATTAGTTTTTAGTAGAATTGCCCTTAAACTGTAGGACTTGGGTGAAATGTTTTATCCTTCCACAAGCTTCTCACAATAGTTGGTAGGAATTTCAGCCCATTCCTCCTAACAGAACTGGTGCAACTGAGCCATGATTATAGGTTGCTTTGCTCGCACCTGGCTTTTCAGCTTTTCCCGTAAATTTTCAATAGGATTGAGATCGGGGCTTTGTGATGGCTACTCCAAAACATTGGCTTGGTTATCCTTAAGCCCCTTTGTAACCAGTTGGCAGTATGCTTCAAGTCATAGTCCATTTGCAAGACCCATTTCTGCCCAAGGCTTTAACTTCCTGACTGATGTCTTGAGATGTTGCTTCAGTATTGCCACATAATCTTCTTTCCTCATGATGCCATCTATTTTGTGAAGTGCACCAGTCCCTCCTGCAGCAAAACAATGCTACAATGCTACAACATGATATTGCCACCCCCGTGTTTCACAGTTGGGATGGTGTTCTTAGGCTTCCAAGCTTCTCCCTTTTTCCTCCAAACGTAACAATGGTAATTATGGTCAAACAGTTCAATGTTAGTTTCGTCAGATGACAAGACATCTCCAAAAATGAAGTTCTATTTTCCTGTGCATCTTTCAGCCCATGTTGATATAGTACTAATTTCACTGTGAATAATGACACAATCTTACCAGCTTCCACCAACATCTTCACAAGGTCTTTTGTTGATATGCACATGTCGGACCAAAGCATGTTCATCTATGAGACACGGAATCCTTCTACTTCCTGAGTGGTATGATGGCTGGACATTCCCATCTTGTTTGTACTTGCATATAATGGTTTGAACAGATGAAATGGCACCTCAGGTATCTGTGAAAATACGTAAACCCAAGGATGATACAGACTGAGCATGTCCACAATTCACTTCCTGAATATCTTGGCTGATATTCTCAAGACTCTCCCCCATTTGTTACACATCAGAAGCAGTGTGGGTTTTCATGGTTGTCGCAATTAAAAAAACATTCACAGGAGTATCTCTAATTACCTAAGATCTTTCCAACAAAGAACATAGAAGACATGACATCTCATAAGAGCTGTCCCAAATTGTTACTAAACTTTTGACTTTACAGAAAATAAAAAATGCCTTAATACATCTCTCTCTCCCTTAACTCTGGAATTATATTTGGCAATATTAATAATATTTTGGTAATCTAATGACCCTAACACAGTAAAAGGTTATATCCTGATTTCATGCGTCAGATAGCGTAGAAAAACATTGCATATTTGTGTACCCCCTTATTATATAGGCGTATAAAAAACTTCTGGGTTTCACTATATATCTTCCCGCTAGTGATGTCTTGAAGAACAGAAAAATACATACATACATACACCTCCTGGCCCTTCTGGTTTTTTGTATCTCTCCTAATTAAACTGAAACCCTGTAAGTTAACCGCCCATCGTTAGCTCTGGTCCAGCCATGTCTCCGTTAGCCCCACTATGGTCATATTTGTTCTACCAGCAAAAATAATTCTAATTGATGCATTTTTGTTAATGCGACTCCTGACATTGGTCAGCAAATTAGTGTTGATCCGAAATTTATATCGGACAAAGTATGAAATCGGCAAGGTTTTAAATGGTGATCGAATTTTCCAGATCATGTGCGATAATTAAGGGTTAAAATCTGAGCATCATCTATTAAGATCGCGCCTTTTTCGGCGCCCATGCACCCCACTGCCTGTAAATTTGGCGGCCAGAAAATCAGAATATAAGAATAGAGCAGGGGTGAGATGTGTGTGCGACGTCAAGACAGGGAAGTTATGGTTTCGATAGGCTGGAAACATCACATGACTTCGTTTTTACAATAGAACAAGCGTACCTGTTTCACAGCCTCATGACCACTCAGCGTCTCATTAGGGATAGGACGTGCGCTCTGCCTGAGGTCCACCACAGCCACGAGGAAATAGTCTAATTCCTGCACAGAGAAACCTCTGCACAATTAGCTGTAGATCCTTCCAAATTAGTATTTATATTAAGAGATTTGCAAATTTATATGTAGTTAGCTAGAAATTTTAAAAGCATGCTTCTACCGATGTAAAAGAAACGGCGGAGGAGGGGGTGTGGGGTGGGGGCCCCGCGGGTCGAACACGACAAAAGCTCTAATCTATAAAGAACATTGGAAAAAGATTTCACCAAGACTTAGTGTAGATATTGAAGTGGAATATCTTAATAAATTAAACAGTTTTGCTATTTGACGTATTTCCCTGGGGATATTTGGCAGTCTGAACTTATATTGGATATAAAAACATCATTCCAAGTAAACTGCAGGTCTCTTTGTTTAGCTCAAAACACCACATTTATTTATCACTATACATTTCAGATAGTGTTCCAATTTTTACCCATAACACCTGGAACTGTTTAAATTCAACCTGACTTAAATAACAATCCAGCAATCTTGCTAGTCAGTCACTCAGCACAGGTTGTTTGTTGCCAAAAATACGAGAATCGTACAAACATCACAGTTTAACCGTGTTTTTTCTTTGACTTTTGCGCACCCCAGCTACGTTTCGAATGACGCAGCATCTACGTAAATCTTAAAACAGCAAATTCATATTCACCACAGGTGAATTGAAAAGGTGCAAAAAATAACCGTTTATTATATCAAACATACAGTTACGTGTTGTTTTAGACTTTGTGCGGCACAACCAGTACTGTTTCATTGACGCATCATCTCACTATCGTAAATCTTAAAACAGCAATTCAATATTACACCCAACAGGTTAATTGACATATTGCAAAAAAACAGTTTAATATAACGAAAACATAACATTAACGTGTTTTTGACTTTTGCGCATCCCAGTACTGTTACATTGAAGCAGCATCTACGAAAATCTTAAAACATCAATCAATATTCACCACAGGTGAATTGAAAGAGCAAAAAATACCGTTATTATATCAAACATAACAGTTTACTTGTTATTTTACTTTTGCGCACCCAGTACGGTACATTGACGTCAGCATCTACTATCTACGTAAATCTTAAAACCGCAATTCTATATTCACCACAGGATGAATTGAAAGGTGCAAAAAATTACCGTGTAAATATACGAAAACATAACATATACATGTTTTTTGACTTTTGCGCACCTCAGTACTGTCATTGAGCGGCAGCAAACAACGTAATCTAAAATCAGCAATTCTATATTCACCCAGGTGAATTGAAAGGTAGCAACCAAACACAGTTTTTTAAATCAAAACATAACAGTTACGTGTTTTTTGACTTTTGCGCACCCATTACTGTTCATTTGACGCAGCATCTTCTACGTAAAATCTAAAACAGCAATTCTATAATTCCACCCAGGTGAAATTGACAGGGTGCAAAAAAATCCAGTTTATTATATCAAACAAACAGTTACGTAGTTTTTTATGACTTTTGCGCACCCAGTACTGTCATTGACGCGAGCATCTACTAAAATCATAAAACATCATTCTATATTCACCCACAGGTGAATTGAAAGGTGCCAAAAATAACCGATGGTATATACGAAAAACATAACAGATACGTGTTATTTGACTTTTGCGCACGCCAGAACAGTACATTGACGCAGAGCAACTACGTAAATCATAAAACAGCAATTCTATATGCAACCACAGTGAAATGACAGGTGCAAAAAATACAGTTTATTATATCAAAAACATAACACATACACATATCGTGTTTTTTGACTTTGCACACCATACTGTTCATTGACGCTATGCATCATCTACGTAAAACTTAAAACAGCAATTCTATATTCACCTCACTTGAATTGAAAAGGTGCAAAAATACCGTTTAGTAATATCAAAACATAACAGTTACGATGTTTTTTGACATTTTGGGCGCACCCGTACATGTTCATTGACGCAGCATTCTACGAAATCTTAAAACAGCAATACTATATATCACCACAGTGAATTGAAAGGTGGCAAAAATAACCGTGTAATTATACCCGTAAAACATAACAGATACGGTTTTTTACTTTAGCGCACCCCTCAGTACTGTTCATTGACGCAGCCAACTAACAAAAAAACGTAAATCAAAAAACAAGGCAAAATCTATATTCAACCACAGTGAATTGTAAAGGTGCAAAAAATACAGTTTATTATAATCAAACATAAACAGTTACTATGTTTTTTGACTTTGCGCACCCAGTATAAGTGTTTTCTCTCTAGATCATACAGACGCAGTCATCTAGTAAAATCTAAAAATCAGCAATTCCTATCTTCACCACAGGTGAATTGAAGGTTCAAAAAAAAGGACCGTTTATAATAACAAAACATAACAGTTACGTGTTTTTGACTATTTTGCCGCACCCAGTAACTGTTCATTGTACGCAGCATCTACGTAAACCTTAAAACAGCAATTCTATATACCCCACAGGAGAATTGAAAAGGTTCAAAAAATACCATTATTATATCAAAACCTAACAGTTAACGTGTTTTTTTACGTTTGCGCACCCAGTACGTGTTCATTTGGACGCATCAAGTCTACTTTATAACTGAAAAACAGCAAATCTAATATTCAACCCACAGGTGAACGTTGAAAGGGGTGCAAAAAATACCGTGTATTATACGAAAACATAACAGAATACGTTTTTTTTTACTTTTGCGCACCCAATTACTGTATCATTGACGGCAGCATCTAACGTAAATCATTAAAACAGCAATTCTAAAACACTCACGAGGTGAAATGAAAGGTGCAAAAAAATCAGTATATTATAACAAACACATAACCGTTACGTGTTTTTATTTAGACTTTGCGCAACCCAGTACTGTATCATATATGCGCGACGCAGCCATCTCTACGAAATCTTAAAATAGCAAATTCTAATTCCAAAATAACCACAGTATAAAATTGAAAGGTGCAAAAATAACCATTTATTATAACCAAAACATAACAGATAACGTGTTTTTTTGACTTTTGCCCAGTCCAGATTTGTTGATAGACACCGTTGCATTTAAATTTTAATCCAGCAATTTTGTTTTGAATAGAGGGATTTGAGAATATCAGTGATTTGCGGTCATTTAATAAGAGACCTTTCCAAAACTAAATCCAAACCATCTCTCAAATTTTTATATTTCTTGACATGGAGCGAAAAGCCAGGTGCAAAGGCGAGCAAAGAGGGGGGTAGCACATGAGGTAAGGTACTGAGAGAAGTGCGCCTCCAGTGCTAAGGCGACAACACGCAATCGCCAGCGGATCGTCAGTTGCCGGACCGTCACCTGTCATCCGCTGGGTACAGAGGCCCTGTGAATCTAAGTTAACGAACAGTCGTCGGCCGAAATCTGTCCTTCAGTGAGGTTAATGCAACCTGCAACTAGCAGTCTTACCTCCACGTCCGCCCAGCCACGGCCACAAATGTCGTCATCAGCATCACAGCATCCGTCCAACACATTGAAGCAGCCCAAATGTCAACATTCGTGTACCCACCTACTGTTGGATAATCCATTGTCGGAAGACCTCTTTGATGACAAAAATGCGGTGGGGGTCAGAAGGCGCCTTTAAAAGATCAAGAAGATGATTTATCTGCCTCTGACAGCCCAGATACTGATGCCACCAGAGATGTTGAATGAATCCGGACAAGACGGCCATAAATCCCGTCGGTCGGCAACGCCATTGCCCCGTGCCATTGCTTGTAGCCCGCAGCTATTCTGGATGCAGAAAGTCAGGACGACCAAGTGCCACTTGTGTGATGATGATGATGATGCACGTACATTGCGGATCCATCCTGGTCTTTTCCCCGGCAAATATGCGCGTGCGCGAGCGCTTCATCAGTGGACGAGGAGGAAGACGATGGGGTAGTGTCAATACGGTCCCACGCCACCAAAAAGGAGAGGGCTGTCCTGCAGTAAGTCCGCTGATAAGATTCCCGCCAGCCACGGTCAGCGCAAACACCTCACCGACTCCCGCTTTATATCCGCCGTCAAAAAGTCCAGGACCTACTCAAGCCTGGGCCTTCTTTGAGGCAAGCCACTGATTCACCACAGCTATTGTCATATTCCGGCCTGTAGCCGTAAACGCATAAGTAGAGGCTAAGAACCTTAATGTGGTTAACCACCACCAACAAGTCTAGTCACATGCAGCGAATGCATGAGTTGAAATGGAGGAACACTTGGGCCAAAAAGGCCAGACCGACGGCCGGGCCTCCTACCACAGTTCCACAGCTCGCTACCCCTCTGGTCTCCGCCTCCATGTCCTCCTCCGCCACCACCAAGCGTTCCGGGGGGGGGGGGGGGGGGGGGGGGGGGGGGGGGGGGGGTCCGCTGGCCCAGTCATCTCAGAGTGTCCATGATCAGTTGGATCACCTCACGCTTACAACCTCCACGTCGCCGCGAGTAACACCAGCACCACCAGTAGACCCATCCTACCCCTATTCCTTCCGCCAGTTTTGACGACCTGCACGCCTACTGTGCGGCCAAGTCCTAGCAGCCAGCCTTCTGTCCTTCCAGTTTGGAAAGAAGAAACACTTTAACCCAAACCATCCCAAAGCCACATAGCCTAGAGAATGGTCGGCAATGCCGAGGCTTTTGGCCTTGTAAATGATGCCGTTTTCCGACTAGGTGGACCACCAGATGAGGTTTCCCCCGCCAGTCATGGCTCCCTACGCCTGCCCCCCCAATACCAAATGCCGAGCAGGGCACTTCTTTGGCCAGAAAAGCCGTCCCTCGAATAACCTCACATTGGCCCGCCCCTGGCCAGCCACGGTCATCTAAAATTTTATCAAGCGCGTTGTCTGCCATCTGTGGTGACCGGAAAAATCATCTCAACCGACCGACACATGGACTAGAAAGCACTGCCAAGGCCTTGCTATAACTTCATTGACAGCTCACGATGGGGTGAGCTGGGTGGATGTCTCTGGTGGAGACGGTGGCCTACTCAGCTCGGCGCACTGTGCTCTCAAAACTGCAGGAAGGTGCAGGCTTTCTTCCCCCAAGTTCCTTGGTGTGGCATCAACGTGCCCCAGAGACCACCAGGCCGTGTTTAAATTAATCTGCCTTGGAGACCGTACCACAAAACACAGTCAGGAGCTGTGTGACGGCTCTAAGCAACGGACCGAGCGAGCGGCTGGGTGACAATAACCTAGTTTGCCAGCAAGGTGGGTGCGATAACGGGCGAAATCTGCTGGCCTCCCATAAATCCGGAAATGCTGATGCACATCCTCTGCTGGCACAATGTCATGAAACCTGTCGTCCAGAAATTTTCTAAGACACTAACCCACAGGATGTCTGGACCTGCCAGCCTGAAGAATGCTCGAGGTCTGATTACGCACTTCGCCTTCGCCACCCTGGCTTCATCCCGCCTGGCTGCGTTGCAGCGTCAGCTCGGCCTCCCCGTCAACCGTCTCATTGTTGACTTGGCAACACGCTGGAATTCCACCCTCCACATGCTCCAGCGATTGTGGCAGCAGCGCAATGCCATTACGCAGTACGAAGTGACACATGGCCTGACAAGCAACGGTGCGGACCTCGGGGTGTTGAACCACCGAGAGTGGAGGCAGGTGAAAGAGCTCTGCACCATCCTTGCCAGTTTTGAAGAAGCCACCAAAATGGTCAGTGCGGACAATGCCCTTGTCAGCATGAGCATTGTGGTGATCTTAGTTCTGGAACGATCGTTGGACACTCTGAAACAACAGGTCCCGCCAGCGACGGAGGAGGAGACGGACACAGATGCGGACACGGAGCCTTTCTCTCCGTCAAATCCACAAGGCCCGACATTTTCACAATTTCATCGGTCTTCATTAGGCAGTGGTTCGGGGTCCAGAGCTAGTGCAAGGTGGCGCATCAGCTCTCAGGGTGCATCATCTCAGGCAAGTCAGGGCTGTGTTGAAGCTGTGCCGGAGGCAGCGGAGGAGGAGGAGGAAGTATTCCTAGACACCGATGTTACCGACGTCCCTGCCTTGGAAAGAGGTTGGCGCGAATTTGAGGCGGAGGAGGAAGATGAGGAAGATCAGTTTGCTAGTGCCCCTCGACCCAGAGGCTTGGGAAATCAAGGCTCCATCTCTCACATGAGTGCTTAGATGCTCCATTTCCTCCAACATGATCCTCGCATTAAGGCCATCAAAAAGAACAACATTTACTGGGTGCCACCCTCCTGGAACCCCCGTTACAAAACAAAACTCAGCACTTTTCTTCCACCCACCCAAATAGAGAGTTAAAAAAGCAGGACAAATGCGACCTTGCTGAGTTGATCACAGGAGACATCTGTTGCGTCTGCTTCACAAATCCCCAAAAGTCACGTTATGTACAAACAACATCAGCGACGGACACAGTAGATTGCCAAGTAGGCTGATATCGCAGCAGCAGGCAAGATGGCAGAAGCCTAATGGGTTGACCTCGATTGCAATCATAGTTTACCACCTCACCTACGCATATGCAATGCAGGGCACACATCCAACACACAGGAGAACAGCTTAAGATCATGGTGCACCGACTATCTGCGTCTCAACAATACCGATGTTCTTGCATGTGATTACCGGACCCAATAGACTTCTTGATGTATCCAAAATGGACGAATGGCCCGAGCTGGCTACCGTCACGCCATAGAGGTGTTGTTCCATGCCCAGCAGCCAGCTCATATCTGAGCGTACCTTCAGCACAGCTGGAGGTAGTCTTACAGACAAACGCAATCCGTCTTCCACAGATAAAGTGGATCGTTTGACTTTCAACAAGATGAATCAGGCATGAACTCTGTGAACGATGTTGTGGCCCCAATTGCCGATGTCACCGATAGTTTGCCAAGTCTACTTCACATTCCTTTTCAAACAGAATGTCCTCTGAAACTTTTTTTTAAAATGATACATTCTTACTGCAATTTTCTTATTCTCTTTTTCCCAACATTTCATTTTGCTGGTTTTGCCTGTGAGGAGACTGAAAAGAACAGCAAGGTATCATGACAACACCGTATTCCCATTTAACTCAACTTTATCTTAATAGTTTTCCGCATTGTCAATGGTTTTGAGGTCATGTTGCTGAGAGATACATCAATAAACATGGGTCCTTTGGAACAGAAATGTGACTTCTAAGTGGTCATTTCTCCTCACAATTTAATAGTGCTGAGAAGTCATATTTATAATTTTTTGGGGTCATGTTTGCAGTGAGATACAGCTATAATTTATGGTCTTTGTAACAGAAATGTGGCTTCTAAGTGGCATTTCTCCCTCACAATTTTTTTAATAGTGCTAGAAGTCATTTTTTATAATTGTTGGGTCATGCTGCTTTAGAAATGCAGCAATACTAACAGTCCAATAAAAAAAAAATGGTTTGTTTCTTCTAACGGACATTTGTTCTTCACATTGGAACAAATGGCTCAAGGGACACTTTGAATTTTTTGGGGGCAATTAGCTTGACATGCAGCTATACTACAGGTCCTAATCTAAAAATTGTGTTTCTCTAACAGACATTTGTACTTCAACAATTGACCAAATGGCTCAAGTTTCCATGCTTTGATTTTTTGGGGGCATTTTGGCTGTGACATCAGCTATACTACAGTCCTATTCTAAAAATTTGTTTCTAACAGACATTTTGTCTCTTCACAATTGTCAAGAAGTGGCTCAAGGTGATGGTGCTGTCAGAAACAGGAATAGGTAGGACACTGTTTCATGGGACACATATTGCAAAAATGACTTGTTTTTGCAAGATCTTTAACATAGCTATCATCCCTGTATTGAGACAACCCCTTTATACAATGAAAAAAAAAAGAAACAAAGACATGGTGGGATTCCATCCTATTTAAAAAATGTGTTTTCAAGAATAAAGTACTAAAAACTTGCATGTACAAAATAGCAGTTAAAAAAAATGTCCTCTGAATTGTACAATGGGAGGGGAACAGTAAAACTTGACCAGATTAGGTTATCTCAAGGACATGTAGTATCGGAGCAACGGACAGGAACAAAGTACAGAGACCATTTTCCTCCAGCACTTTGAGTAAAATGAGGAAAAGAAAGCCAAAGATAAAGGGCACCTGGTGTAACAGGATGCGTTACCACCAGTATTTCCAATTGCAGCTCCATTGGTTCCACACTCATACGGAGTGGGGCTAAGCGCTACCCAGTATTGTCTGCGTACAGAGGAAGGCTGGAGTCTCACACTTCCACTTCCGCACTCTGCTTCACACGACAGTTTTTCGTTGCTGGCTCCATCAGGGGGGGCCGGGGGGGGGGGTGCGGGGGGGGGGCATTAACCTCTTGTAAAAGATGACCGGACGCAGCCTGGGCTTTCACCGCACCCACTGGAACTTCCGGCCCTGGTCATGCTGTGGCCCAGGACACGGATATTCAATGTCCAGTTCAACTAAATGGTGGGGTTGAAAGACTCCTTTTTCCGGCACTTTTAAAATTGGGGTCATGCATGTTAGGGGCTCATGCTGTGGACCAGGACAGTATAGTCCAATGGTCTTTGAAACTAAAATGGTGGTTGAAAGACTCCTTTTTGCGGCAACTTTTAAAATTGGGGTCATGCAGTTTTGGGGCTCATGCTGCGTTCCAGGACAGGGATATTCAATGGTTCCAGTCAAGAAACATGATGGTTCAAATCATACTCCTTCTGCACATTTAATTTGTGGGTGGATGCAGTTTAAGGGTAAGGCCTGTGGTACACAAGACATGGATAGTAAATGGTCTGTGACTTTTTTTCTGTGACTTTTATAACCTAAGTTTTGCCTAAGATGTGTAGCACGTATCCGTTTGACAGTGTGATGTATAATTCAGCTTCTCCACCTTGTTTGGTGTAATAATGAAGGTGTAGTTGCTCTCCATAGCTTTAATGGTCATCGCGCATAATCGATGCTCACTATCGAAAAACCTTATCGATAGCGGCCGACTATCGACTATCGATCGATCTCGATAGCCAACGCAATCGCTCAACACTATATATTACCTAAATACAGTTACAATATAGGGGTGGATACCAGTATATAAAGGATCTGCAGACTATATATTACAGTGAGTTGTAGATACGGGAGCTCTGCACACATATAAGTAAATACAGTAAAGTTACATCCAGGGACTCACAGGTGACGTTTCTCTAACAAGGCGTTCCCTTCTCTGAGTTATTCTCTTTCCCTTTTGAATAGCGCCCCCAATGATGACAATGTCCCCTTTGTGACCCAAACCCAAACTTTGTGCCCCCACATAGCTATGGGGCTCCCATTGTGTGCCAAGTTTTCATCTCCTTTTGTGTCTCCATAAAGTAGGTAAGTAAATCCCCAATATTGTAGTTAAGTACACCCCCAAAATTAGGTAGGCATATAGGTAAAGCCCTTCTAGGTAGGTATTTAGACCCCTTATTGTTAGACATGCCCTCTGTAGGTAGGTAGACCGCCTGTACATATATATGTGCCATCTATAGGTATAGCCCCTGTAGGTATTGTAGGTACTTTATACCTGTCTGTATACCTACAGGGGGCATGTATACCTACAGGGGGTCTACTTACCTACAAGTGCTCTATATAACTATGGGGAATTTACCTAACTACAGAGGGTCTATATACCTACAGGGGGCCTACCTAAAGGGTCTATATACCTACAAGTGATCTACCAAGCAACAGGTCCTACAAGCACGTTGTTTGTAGTTGATGATGAGGTTTTCACA
>JAODAL010040865.1:0-36466 GCA_025379985.1 Phyllomedusa bahiana
CTATAATAGCCCCCTATGTAAAAAAATAACTACTAAATACGCCCTATGTCAAAAATATAACTACTACAATACTGCGCCTATGTACAAGGATATAACTACTATAATACTGCCTCCTATGTACAAGAATATAACTACTATAATACTTGTCTTCTATACAGGTGTTTGAGTGTTGTATACACTGTTGTTTTTTATGTCTATTCTGTTCTTTCTTGTTCTAGTAAATACTACATTTATCTTTGATCTGTCAGTATGTCCGTTAGACTCACATTAAGGGGATGTACCCGTCATTTGGGACAATCCCCCATTGTGTGCACAGAAGCTTGATGTACGCTGTTGTGTACCATAAAGTGACTTATGTTATCCATAAAGAACCAAGATAAAAGATCCATCCTGCAGTTTATTTTGTATCAGTGCATTTGTCTTCTGTGCTGGAACGTGAAGCCGTCTACAGTGGAAGGAACGGGTTTAGCAATAGTCCGGGACTAATACACTGAATTTGCACAGAACCTCATACAGGGCTCGTTGTAACTTGCTTTACCATTGTACTTGGCATAGTCAGCTTATTGTTGACTGTTTTGTTTTTAGGCACATCCACCCCTGGATTGGGCCAATACTATTGTCTTCATGAAGGTTCCACGGTGCCGCTCTCTGCCGCCCAGTTTAATCTTCAACAACTTATCATATAGGCGATAACGAAGCTTCACTGACTGCATCTGCTCCTGATCCACGGTACGTTCCTCTAATGTAGAACCATAAACTTGACTGCTCCTTCCACCGAAATATTATGAATCCTTTATGTGGGATGTCATGTGGCTGCATCAACCTCTCTAAAAGACTGTCTTACTTTTGTGTAGTAAGTCCTGTACATGAAGGTAACCATAGCCATATTAGCCAGAGCACCTGCTATAGGTCCAAGGGCTGAGGGGGCCACTCGGGTACATTGTATCTCGGAACTTATAAGTTGGTAACATTCCTAGCACTAATATGTGGGATATATGACAGCATTATATATATACCTTTAATTATTGCTACTTCAGCTGTTGTTTTAGTTTCCTGTTATGGCTCAGACTGGTCCACAGGGAAGCAGGGAAAACCTCTGTTGGCCCCATGGCACGGGGGACTGCTGGGCCTGGTGGCCCTGGACTGTTTCTTCTAGATAAAGTCAGAGAAAGAAAAGCAGAGTGCAAGAGGCATGTGCAGTATGTGAATTAATGTACATTAGCCGTAGGGTGGGTACCCATGAGTCAACTCCACTGGTGGGCTCCAAGAATCATCTCTACTGGTGTGTCCCAAGAATCATCTCCACTGATGGGTCCCAAGAATCATCTCCACTGATGGGTCCCAAGAATCATCTCAACTGATGGACCCCAAGAATTCGCTCCAATTGTGGGCCCTAAGAATCAACTCCACTGGTGGGTCCCAAGAATCATCTCCACTGGTGGGTCCCATGAATCTTCTCCACTGGTGGGTCCCAAGAATCAACTCCACTGATGGATCCCAAGAATTAGCTCCAATGGTGGGCCCTAAGAATCATCTCCACTGGTAGGCTCTAAGAATCAACTCCACTGATGGTCCCCAAGAATTATCTCCAATGGTGGGCCCTAAGAATCATCTACACTGGTGGGCACCAAGAATAGACTCTACTAGTGGGCCCCAAGAATCAACTCCACTGGTGAGCCCCAAGAATCAACTCCACTGATGGGCCCCAAGAATCAATTCCACTGGTGAGCCCCAACTGTCAACTCCATTGGTAGGCCTAGAGAATAAACTCCTCTGGTGGGCCCCAGGAATCACCTCCACTAATGGGCTCCTAGATTCTACTCCACTGGTGGGCCCCAAGAATCAACTACGCTGGTGGGCCCCAAGAACCAACTCCACTGGTGGGCCCCAAGAACCAACTCCGTTAGTGGTCCCCAAAACCCAACTCCATTGGTGTGCCCAAGAACCAGCTCCACTGGTCGCCCCAAGAATCAACTCCACTGGCGGGCCCCAAGAATCAACTCCACTGGTGGGCCCCAAGAACCATCTCCACTGGTGTCCCCAAAAACAATCTCCACTGTTGGTACCAAAGAACCAGCTCCACTGGTGGGCCCTAATGTCCACTTCACTGGTAGCTCCAAGAATCAACTCCACTAGGGGGCTCCTATATTCAACTCGACTGGTGGGCCCCAAGAATGAACTCTATTGGTGGGCCCTAAGAATCACCTCCACTAATGGACACCAAAAATGAATTACACTATTTCACTAAAGGATCCCAAGAATTAATTGCACTATTGGTCCCCAAGCACCCAAGTACAACACCTATCCTGTAATTATGTGGTGGGGGGCCATCTTATTTTACTGTGGGGTCTTCTGCATTCTAGTTACACCCCTGTATGCTGAGAAGATACAAAGTTATGACTGAAAGTTGTCTTCCCATGTTCACTTTCTAGGACTGCGGGTCAGCCTGTAACTAGCTATGACCAGACCTCTCAGAAAATGAAGAGGTCTGTGCTTGCTGCTGTCCTCCCCTTTCATTTCTATGGGAGTTCTGAATATAGTCAAGTCAACCCGCAGCACTAAAAAGTGCACATGGAAATGCCCCTTTATGGAGTAAACTACAGACAGAAAAGCATAGTAGAAGTGGAGGTGACTGAGAGATGTGTGTACACTTTGGTTACCGAGGGACCTATCCTTTAGGCTCCAAATGGGTGACTATGGTTGCGGCTTCTTCTATCATATTATCATAGGAGGAGGAGCTCCAAAGTGGGATTGGACCTACTTTGGACAACATCAAAGCTCTTCAATCTAGACCAAAGCTCATGTTCAAAGAGAGCCACATCAGCATTATGTTTGCCATTGGTGGGTCTTGGTGGCTAGGGTGTTTGTGTAGGGCTGTCAGAGCTATGCCCTTCCCTTTGAGTCACTTAACAAAGAAATGTGGAGATGTGAACTGCAGCTCTGAATCCAAGATGGCGCCTACTCCTTGTACTGGCTGCGTCATGCAGGGGGCAGCTTGTTCCTGCCCATCCCAGCTCATGATGTTCAAGCTCTCACAAGCCACATAAAATGACATGGTCAGCCTATGGGCCTTAAGTTTGACACATGATGTAGACTATAATAATTAGGAGTGTATTGACGCGTAACTATATGTATGAGAAAGTTGTCCGTGCATGCAAACATTGTATTTCCATGGCTATCTAGCAAGTCAATGTCATCCCCTTTTAAGAGCCCTGGAAAAGTACCATTTCCCTGATTCCAGAGATTCTTGGGATTTATGATCCTCTGACGGGTTTGGCTTCTCTTTCCTTGGCCTTCAAAGTTATTCAGGTAACAAAATACTTGTGGAGTGTATTAGAGACCATTACGCAATACAAAGGGTTATTTGGGGTGCATATAGGGGATCAGTGGTAACCCATCCTAACTCTTCTTCTGTTTTCTTTCTAGATCCGTTTTGGGTACTGAACATGGAGTGCCTACTCAGTCAAAAATCCGTCCTCCACAACACAACGGGGGACCTTGGCCTCAACATATCTTTTACGAATACCCAGAAACCCCAACCAATGAACCAACTGGCAGACTTGGACGAAACTCTACACAACAGGTTTTACGGGCTTTGGGTGGCCCTGCTGATCATTAACACCCTTATTTTCCTGGTGGGGATAGTATTAAACAGCTTGGCCATTTACGTGTTCTGCTTCCGAACCAAAGCCAAGACCACATCAGTCATCTACACCATCAACCTGATAGTGACGGACCTCCTGGTGGGTCTCTCTCTACCGACCCGCATTGTGATGTACTATAGTGCTGAAGCTTGTCCGACCTGCTCGTTTGTCCACAGTTTCACCTACTTTGTGAACATGTATTGTAGTATACTTTTCCTGACATGTATAAGTGTTGACCGCTACATGGCCATCGTGCAGGTTGAGGCATCACGCAGGTGGAGGAATCCCAACTATGCCAAATGCATATGCATTATTATATGGATATTCGCCGTTGTGGTGACCTTCACCATCTTGACCACGACCATTAGTCACCCGTCATGTTGCCTATTTCAGCTGTTTACTCTGACTGTCTTTGAATACTTTGTGCCACTTATCATCATTACTTTCTACACTCTAAGGATCATGTGGGCCCTGTCCAGGTCAACCCTCATGAACCAAAGTCGGGAGAGGCGTATGAAAGCCGTACAGCTACTCATTACCGTGCTCATCATATTCACAGTGTGCTTCACGCCCATACACGTGAGTCAAGTGGTCTTCTGCGCCAGCCTCTCCATGCCTCGGGACGTAATCCTCATTGTCTACCATGTCACAGTGACTCTCAGCAGCCTATATAGTTGCATGGACCCTATAGTCTACTGTTTTGTCACCAACAACTTCCAGTCCACCATGAGGAGCATCTTTAGAAAGCATCGACCAGAACGAACAAGCATGGATGTCGTGAGTCTACACAAAAACTCCAAGGGGTCGGGAACGATCACGGCTATTTCCAATGCAATAGTAACCTTGCCGTTACAGAATAGCAATCTTATATAGTGATGTCTGTGCGGTGACATGACTCTGGACCATGTATTGAACATCTACGATGGAAGACAATGTATCACTATATACTGGTGACAACGACCAAACCCAAGAACATTCCAAAGACGACCTATTGTACATGGAGATAGAAAGTGGGAATTCAATTGTACTGTAGTTGTTTTTTTGTTTTTTTTTTACTTTTCATATTTTTTTTTCTTTTCTAATGAAAAACAATTTATCCACAAGCTAATCTGATGCCTGTAAACCGTCCTGCAATAAATTATTTCTCTTCTTCAAATTGTTGCTTCCTATCAGGTACAATTCTGGTGAAGATTCAATACAGTGGTGAAAGCATTACCTTTCAGCTCAATACTACAGTGCTCTTGACAGAGTCAAAAGTAACATTGATAGTGATAATATCCACTATGAAAATCGATGTACAGTAAATAACCTTCCTAGCTTAGATTATACTCACTACAGATAGACTTGATTGTGGAAGCTATTCAATAGAGGTAGCTCCACATTCAAGATAAAACTCAATAGTGGTAGCTCCATAGTTAAGTTAACATTCAATAGATAGCTCGCTCCATAATAAAGATAATATTTGATGGAGGTAGCCCCACAGTCAAAATAATAATTAATGGAGGTAGCTCCACAGTCAAGATCATACTCAATGGAGATAGCCCCACGGTCAAGATAATATTTGATAGAGGTAGCTCCATAATGAAGATGATATTCCATGGAGATAGCTCCACAATCAAGGTAATAAATAATCGAGGTAGCTCCACAATCAAGAAAATATTCAATGGAGGTAGCTCCACAGTCAAGATAATACTCAATGGAGACAGCTCCACAACCAAAATGATATTTGATAGAGATAGCTCCACAATCAAGATAATATTCAATAGAAATAGCTACATAATCAAGAAAATATTCAATGAAGGTAGAGACACAACTAAAATGATATTTGATGGTGGTAGTTCCACAATAAAGATGATATCCGATGAAGGTAACTCCAAAGTCAAAATAATATTCAATGGAATAGCTCCACTTTCAAGATAATATTCCATGGAAGTAGCTCCACAATCAAGATGATATTCCATGTAGATAGCTCCACATTCATGATGATATTCCATGTAGATAGCTCCACATTCAAGATGATATTCCATGTAGATAGCTCCACATTCAAGATAATAGTCCATGTAGGCAGCTCCACATACAAGATGATATTCCATGTAAGTAGCTCCAGATTCAAGTTAATAGTCCATGTAGGTATCTCCACATTCAAGATGATATTCCATGTAGGCAGTTCCACATCAAAGTTAATAGTCCATGTAGATACTGTAGCTCCACATTCAAGATGACATTTAATGTAGGTAGCTCCACATCCAAGTTAGTAGTCCATGTAGATAGCTCCATATTCAAGATAATAGTCCATGTAGATAGCTCCACATTCAAGATGATATTCCATGTAGATAGCTCCACATTCAAGATGACATTCAATGTAGGTTGCTCCACATCCAAGTTAATAGTCCATGTAGATAGCTCCATATTCAAGATAATAGTCCATGTAGGCAGCTCCACATTCAAGATGACATTCAATGTAGGGAGCTCCACATCCAAGTTAATAGTCCATGTAGATAGCTCCATATTCAAGATGATATTCCATGTAGGCAGCTCCACATTCAAGATGATATTCCATGTAGGCAGTTCCACATCCAAGTTAATAGTCCATGTAGATACTGTAGCTCCACATTCAAGATGACATTCAATGTAGGTAGCTCCACATCCAAGTTAATAGTCCATGTAGATAGCTCCATATTCAAGATAATCCGGATCCCTGACTGTTTTTCGTCCATATCCTCCTTCTTCTCCTCATATCTCCTGAAGCTAAACGTGGAGAAAACTGAATTTATCATCTTCCCACCGTCCCACTCCATCCCTCCACCTGATCTCTCTATCACAGTCAATGGCTACACTCTCTCATCGGCTCCACAAGTCCGCTGCCTTGGGATAACCTTTGACTCCAATCTGTCCTTCAAACCGCACACCCTCACCTCTGCTGCTGCCTCCACCTGAAAAATATCTCCCGAATCCGCTCATTCCTTTACTTCAAAAGCACAAAAATGCTGGTCCACGCCCTTATCATCTCCCGCCTAGACTACTGCAATATCCTTCTCTGTGGCCTCCCAGCTAGCACCCTCGCTCCCCTCAAATCCATCCTTAACTCTGCCGCCCGTCTGATTCACCTCTCTCCTCCCTACTCCTCAGCCTCTCCCCTCTGCCGATCCCTTCACTGGCTACCCATTGCCCAGCGAAGCCAGTTCAAGTTAGTAACCATGACCTACAAGGCTCTCCATAACCATTCCCCTCCATACATCTCTGCTCTAATCTCCAGATATCTCCCGTCACGCAACCTCCGCTCCTCACAGGACCTTCTTCTCTGCTCTACCCGTGTCAACTCCTCACATAACCGTCTCCAAGACTTCTCCCATGCTTTCCCCACACTCTGGAACTCACTGCCCCAACACATCACCAGCCTCAAACGTAACCTGAAAACCCATCTCTTCAGGAGCCTATAACCTACAATAACCCTGCTGCCACTGTACCCCCTCCCCCCCCAACAAACATGTTCACCCCTCACCTTCTGTCTCTTCCCACCTTCCTTGTAGATTGTAAGCTCTCACGGGTAGGGACATCTCTCCTTCTGTACCAGTTGTTAGTTATTAATTTGTCACATTTGTACTTGTTTGACCTATGTTATGTATGAAACCCGAATGTACAGCGCTCTGGAACCAAGGGCGCTGAAAAATAAATAATAATAATAGTCCATGTAGATAGCTTCACATTCAAGATAATAGTCCATGTAGATAGCTCCACATTCAAGATAATAGTCCATGTAGATAGCTCCACATTCAAGATAATAGTCCATGTAGATAGCTCCAAATTCAAGATAATAGTCCATGTAGATAGCTCCACATTCAAGATAATATCCATGTAGATAGCTCATATTCAAGATAATATCCATGATAGCTCACATTCAAGATTAATTCATGTGATGCTCATATTCAAGATAATAGTCTGAATAGCTCCACATTCAAGATAATAGTCCATGTAGATAGCTCCATATTCAAGATAATAGTCCATGTAGATAGCTCCACATTCAAGATAATAGTCCATGTAGATAGCTCCACTTTCAAGATAATAGTCCATGTAGATAGCTCCATATTCAAGATAATAGTCCATGTAGATAGCTCCACATTCAAGATAATAGTCCATGTAGATAGCTCCATATTCAAGATAATAGTCCATGTAGATAGCTCCACGTTCAAGATAATAGTCCATGTAGATAGCTCCACATTCAAGTAGTCCATGTAGATAGCTCCATATTCAAGATATATTCATGGTAGATAGATCCACATCAAGAAATAATTCCACGTAGGTAGCTCCACATTCAAATGAATTTGATGAGAGTAGCTTCATAATTAAGATGCCTGTGATGAAATTTCGATTTGGTCATGTTGTAGCAGCAAGATAATAGTCCTTAATGCTCCAATTCAGGGAGAGAAGATGTAGATCTCCCCCCAAAGATAAAGTCCATAATCCCCTATGGAAATTTCAGTAGAGACTCACGTTAGAAATATCCATGTAATAGCTCTCTTTTAACATCCTGTCGGTCGAAGAGAAGCCCCCATACACATTAGTCATCCGGTCCCTCAGAAGTTGATAAGCTCAACCATCCATTGTCCAATGTGTATGTATGTGGCTTTGAGAATAGTGATTGCTACTATCTAGTTGTGAGAGCTCCAAGGTCAGGCAGCCATGTGACATCACCGTTTCTTGGGCAAATTTCTATGTTCATTGGCGGCCATAGTTTTGTCTGCACGTGGCTGTTGGACTATGAGACCCAAGTCCCATTTAATAGATTAATTTAAAATATGTAAAGCAATTTTCCAAATACATTTCTGTTCTGATTTTGCTTCTTTTCAGAGATACAGCAGGTTATCTATTATTGTTTACAGATGGTTTCTTAATTAACCACCTCACATGGTGAAGTATTTTATAGTAAATGTATAAACAGCCTGATTGGTTAAAAAAAAAAAAAAAAAAATTCCAGCCCTGATATTCTTAAACAAAAACATAATGCAGGCTTATTACCATGAATACATGTACACTACAAATGTTCAGAGTGATGTCCATTGGTGACATGACTGATTTCTATGTGGGTGCCCAGTTCTGTCCAGTCACAGCCAGCAAATCCTCTGATATGGACTCTACTGTGTCAATGATGTATTGTGTCAGGTCCTCCAAATCCTTGGGCTGGGGGGCAGATACACTGAGTCCTTAAAGGGGTTGTCTCGCTACAAAGAATAGCTTTCAAAATGTAGGGAACACTAAATGAAGACATTTTCCAAATACATTGCTTTGTTCATCTTTTTTTGCTAAGGAGCTACAAATGATTTTATCACCTTCCCGTCTTTATTTGGTTCCCCCAGTGACCAACCTGTGTACTCTTTTCTCCCCTGCTGTTTGTTTTATGTGATAGCAGGGAGTGAGGTCATCACACAGGTCCTGGCAGGCAGTGAGAGCTTGTGTGTTATCTGAGCTTTCAGACAAAAGACTAATTACTGCTGTTTACTTTAGATAAATCTCCCGCTAGCAGTTTCAGAGAAGATTCTAAGCTGATCTAAACTAATTAGCAGACTGAAAATACGGAGTTGAATACACGGAGTGAGCTCGTATGCTAATTACAGACAGTCTGACCAGGAAGTGACAGGATGCATCTATGAAACTCTGAGGGGAGACAACCCCCTTAATGTTGCTCCGCAGAAAGAAGTCACAGGGTGATCGTGGAGGCCAGAGTAAAATTGGTGAATCATTGTTTCAGGTGCCTTCAGTCAAACGTTCTGATAGGAGTCACACAGGTATCCAATGATGTTGATACTGCTGATAGTCTACATGTGGCAGATCTTCCTCTACCTGTGACATATGGAGGTCACCATCCTGCTGATAGACCACATGTGGAGGATCTTCCTCTATCTGTGATATGTGGAGGTCACCATACTGCTGATAGACCACATGTGGAAGATCTTCCTCTATCTGTGACATGTGGAGGCACCATCCTGCTGATAGACCACATGTGGCAGATCTTCCTCTACCTGTGATATGTGGAGGCACCATCCCGCTGATAGACCACGTGAGGTAGATCTTCCTCTTTCTGTGATATGTGGAGGTGACCATCCTGCTGATAGACCACGTGTGGCAGATCTTCCTCTATCTGTGATATGTGGAGGTGACCATCCTGCTGATAGACCACGTGTGGCAGATCCTCCTCTATCTGTGATATGTGGAGGTCACCATCCTGCTGATAGACCACGTGTGGCAGATCCTCCTCTATCTGTGATATGTGGAGGTGACCATCCTGCTGATAGACCACGTGTGGCAGATCCTCCTCTATCTGTGATATGTGGAGGTGACCATCCTGCTGATAGACCATGTGTGGCAGATCTTCCTCTATCTGTGATATGTGGAGGTGACCATCCTGCTGATAGACCACATGTGGCAGATCTTCCTCTATCTGTGATATGTGGAGGTGACCATCCTGCTGATAGACCACATGTGGCAGATCCTCCTCTATCTGTGATATGTGGAGGTGACCATCCTGCTGATAGACCACATGTGGCAGATCTTCCTCTATCTGTGATATGTGGAGGTGACCATCCTGCTGATAGACCACGTGTGGCAGATCTTCCTCTATCTGTGATATGTGGAGGTGACCATCCTGCTGATAGACCACATGTGGCAGATCTTCCTCTATCTGTGATATGTGGAGGTGACCATCCTGCTGATAGACCACGTGTGGCAGATCCTCCTCTATCTGTGATATTTGGAGGTCACCATCCTGCTGATAGACCACATAGGGCAGATCTTCCTCTATCTGTGTTCTGTAGAGGTGACCATCCTGCTGATAGACCATGTGTGGCAGATCCTCCTCTGTCTGTGATATGTGGAGGTGACCATCCTGCTGATAGACCACATGTGGCAGATCCTCCTCTATCTGTGACATGTGGAGGTGACCATCCTGCTGATAGACCACATGTGGCAGATCCTCCTCTGTGACATGTGGAGGTGACCATCCTGCTGATAGACCACATGTGGCAGATCTTCCTCTATCTGTGACATGTGGAGGTGACCATCCTGCTGATAGACCACATGTGGCAGATCCTCCTCTATCTGTGACATGTGGAGGTGACCATCCTGCTGATAGACCACATGTGGCAGATCCTCCTCTATCTGTGACATGTGGAGGTGACCATCCTGCTGATAGACCACGTGTGGCAGATCTTCCTCTAAATGTCATATGTGGAGGTGACCATCCTGCTGATAGACCACATGTGGCAGATCCTCCTCTATCTGTGGTATGTAGAGGTGGCCATCCTGCTGATAGACCACGTGTGGCAGATCCTCCTCTATCTGTGACATGTGGAGGTGACCATCCTGCTGATAGACCACATGTGGCAGATCCTCCTCTATCTGTGACATGTGGAGGTGACCATCCTGCTGATAGACCACATGTGGCAGATCTTCCTCTATCTGTGATATGTGGAGGTGACCATCCTGCTGATAGACCACGTGTGGCAGATCTTCCTCTATCTGTGATATGTGGAGGTCACCATCCTGCTGATAGACCACGTGAGGTAAATCTTCTTCTATCTGTGACATGTGGAGGTGACCATCCTGCTGATAGACCACATGTGCCAGATCTTCTTCTATCTGTGATATGTGGAGTTGACCATCCTGCTGATAGACCACGTTTGGCAGATCTTCTTCTATCTGTGTTATGTGGAGGTGACCATCCTGCTGATAGACCACGTGTGGCAGATCCTCCTCTATCTGTGACATGTGGAGGTGACCGTCCTGCTTATAGACCACATGTGGCAGATCTTCCTCTGTGTTCTGTAGAGGTGACCATCCTGCTGATAGACCACGTGTGGCAGATCCTCCTCTATCTGTGATATGTGGAGGTGACCATCCTGCTGATAGACCACGTGTGGCAGATCCTCCTCTACCTGTGATATATGGAGGTGACCATCCTGCTGATAGACCACGTGTGGCAGATCCTCCTCTATCTGTGATATGTGGAGTTGACTATCCGGCTGATAGACCACATGTGGCAGATCTTCCTCTATCTGTGATATGTGGAGGTGACCATCCTGCTGATAGACCACATGTGGCAGATCTTCCTCTATCTGTGATATGTGGAGGTGACCATCCTGCTGATAGACCACGTGTGGCAGATCCTCCTCTATCTGTGATATGTGGAGGTGACCATCCTGCTGATAGACCACATGTGGCAGATCCTCCTCTATCTGTGATATGTGGAGGTGACCATCCTGCTGATAGACCACGTGTGGCAGAACTTCTTCTCTGTGACATGTGGAGGTGACCATCCTGCTGATAGACCATGTGTGGCAGATCCTCCTCTATCTGTGACATGTGGAGGTGACCATCCTGCTGATAGACCACATGTGGCAGATCTTCCTCTATCTGTGATATGTGGAGGTGACCATCCTGCTGATAGACCACATAGGGCAGATCTTCCTCTACCTGTGATATGTGGAGTTGACTATCCGGCTGATAGACCACATGTGGCAGATACTCCTCTATCTGTGATATGTGGAGGTGACCATCCTGCTGATAGACCACATGTGGAAGATCTTCCTCTATCTGTGATATGTGGAGGTGACCATCCTGCTGATAGACCACGTGTGGCAGATCCTCCTCTATCTGTGATATGTGGAGGTGACCATCCTGCTGATAGACCACGTGTGGCAGATCCTCCTCTATCTGTGATATGTGGAGGTGACCATCCTGCTGATAGACCACGTGTGGCAGATCCTCCTCTATCTGTGATATGTGGAGGTCACCATCCTGCTGATAGACCACGTGTGGCAGATCCTCCTCTATCTGTGATATGTGGAGGTCACCATCCTGCTGATAGACCACGTGTGGCAGATCCTCCTCTATCTGTGATATGTGGAGGTCACCATCCTGCTGATAGACCACGTGTGGCAGATCATCCTCTGAGTTCTGTAGAGGTGACCATCCTGCTGATAGACCACGTGTGGCAGATCTTCCTCTATCTGTGATATGTGGAGGTGACCATCCTGCTGATAGACCACGTGTGGCAGATCTTCCTCTATCTGTGATATGTGGAGGTGACCATCCTGCTGATAGACCACGTGTGGCAGATCCTCCTCTGTGATATGTGGAGGTGACCATCCTGCTGATAGACCACGTGTGGCAGATCCTCCTCTGTGATATGTGGAGGTGACCATCCTGCTGATAGACCACGTGTGGCAGATCCTCCTCTATCTGTGATATGTGGAGGTGACCATCCTGCTGATAGACCACGTTTGGCAGATCCTCTTCTATCTGTGATATGTGGAGGTGACCATCCTGCTGATAGACCACATGTGGCAGATCTTCCTCTATCTGTGATATGTGGAGGTGACCATCCTGCTGATAGACCACATGTGGCAGATCTTCCTCTTTCTGTGGCATAAACCATTTCTGTACCATGTCCAGGTAGGAGCAGCTGCTGACCGGGAATGTAGACTTCGCTCCTGCCCATTGCACAGAACACGTTACTTTGGGTGAGCGCCCCAGGTTCTCCATAAGGGCAATATTTTTCGGAGATTCGAATTCTACCGTTGCGTCGAATGACCTCCTCATTAAGGTTAAAGGTCGCCTCATCGCTGACAATCAGCCTGTCCACCGATTCCTCCTCTTCTAGTCGGCTGCAAATTAATGTAAATGTCACGGCGCTCCGTTTTGTCATCTGGTTTCAGCCTCTGAAGAAGATATCTGTGCGGTTTATTACTTAAATGTGTTTGGAAGATCCTCCATTCCGTGGTTTGTGGCCCCCTGTGACTTCATACTAGTCAGCCTGGGTGACTATCTATGACTACATTCATAGGTGACTTGAGTCCTGCTCTCTTACAAAGTCTTTGGGCGCCCGGACTGTGGGTGACTACACCGGGTAGCTAACTGTAACTACCGGTGCCGGCCTTTCCGTGTCCCCCCTCCCACTGTATATATCAGGAAGCATGCAGGAATATTACTATTAAGAAAAAATATAATATAAATGCAGAGAAAATACAATGTCATAATAACGGAGGCGGATGATAACCTAGGAAACATCTGTGAACAACCAGGGTAGATAACCTGCTGTATCTTTGAAATCACAATGTTGATGTATTTGGTGAGAATGTTTCTTTATCTGTGCTTACATGTTTCAAGCTAATCAATGAGGTGGGAGTGCCCCTTTAAGTGATTCTCGGTGCAAGGACACAATCTCAGTTCAGATTATTAATGGTCGGGCAGTTTTGCTGAGCGGTCTACCAGCAAAATTATGAAGCCATAACGGCTGTTCATTAACGGCCGCGTGATGTTGCAGGTAAGCAGCAGTTTTACGCGGAACATCGTTAACAACCAATTAAAAAACTGCGGTGGACAGCGTGTCTGCGCGGTCAGCCGCATTGCTGACGGAGGCCTCTATAATGCAACATTCTGCTTATTCCAAGGGGTGAACGAATGTTCTTCATATGTAGCAGGTCTTAACCCCTTAAGAGTCCGAGCCAATTTTTATTTTGTCATTTCCGTTTTTTGTTCTTGTCGCCTTACAAAAGCCGTAACCGTTTTATCTTCTTGTCAATATGGCCGTATCAAGGGTGTTGTTTTTTTGTGGGACGAGTTATCAATTTTAATGGTACAATTCAATGCACCATATAAAGTACAGGCAGTCCCCGACTTACATCTGTCCCCTAGTTACAAACGGAGATTATGCGGCATGCTGGCACTTGTAGTTCCATGTTCCACTACAGATAGTAGCTGTTGAACGACAAGTGCCAGCATGCCACAGCAGAACACGAGGTGAAAATGAGGAGAAATCTTCCTAACAGGGGCACAGACAGCAAAACAAATGTAAATACCCTTCCCTGCACTATCCAAAACTAAAAAAAAAAAACTTTTCGTGCTGGCATTACATTTAATAAATATAACTGTTCCGACTTACATACAAATTCAATTTAAGAACAAACCTACAGTCCCCATCCCATTCGTAACCCGGGAACTGTCTGTATTAGGGAACCAATTTAATATTCTTTGTGGGGTAGAAATGGAAAGGAAAAAAAACACAATTACGCATTTTTTTTTCATTTTTTTTTTGGGGGGGGGTTACAGAGTTCATGAAAAGAAATAAATTACAAGTTATCTATAATCAGCGGGTCGATATGATTTTGCTGATAACAGATGTATATAGTTTTTGTGATGTTTTACTAATTTTTAAAAATATTAAAACCTTTCCTAAAAAAAAAAAATCTTTCATCTGCATCTTCAGACCGGTCACTTTTTTTCACTTATCCCCCGTGGAGCCTGATCTTTCTTGCAGGATGACGTCTAGCTTTCATCGACACCAGTTTAGAGTGTATGCATCTCTTTTTTTTCACTAGTTTTTCAAGGAGGCAAGATGACTGAAAAAAAACACAATTCTGTTGTTCTGTCTGTAATTTTTTTTTCTACAGTGTTCACCGTGCAGGATAAATAACATGACAACATAACATTGTACTACATCGTTCCTTTACATTTTTTTCATGTTTAATTTTTTTCATGTATACGATGAGTGGGAAAAGGGTTTTTTTTTTAGATTTTTTTTTTTAGATTTTTGTTTTTTAAAAAATCATTTAAAAAAAATAAAAAAAAATCCAGTAACTTTTAATCCCCCCATATCACTTGTACTACGTCCTGCAGCACTGATGTATTATGGTATTACCGACATCTCATTGATTTTCTATGACCCTATTTATGGCCTATGGTAGGGTGTAATAGGAGCACAAACATGGCAGCTGTGGAGATCTTCATTAGGCCTCCAGTTGCCATGGAAACTAAACGGTACTACACACTCGCGTGGTGGAGGGGCGATCGGTCTGTTGTGGTCCCCGATCGTCCCTCCACCGCGTGATTGTGGGGTGTCGTTCAGTTGCCATGGCAACCGGAGGCCTAATGAAGAGCCTAATGAAGATCTCCACAGCTGCCATGTTTGTGCACCTATTAGGGATGATCGGAGACCACAACAGACCGATCTCCCCTCCACCACGTGAGTGTATAGTACCGTTTAGTTGCCACGGAAACCGGAGGCCTAATGAAGGCATCCACAGCTGCCATGTTTGTGCTCCTATTACACGTCACGGTCACGCTTAATGCAGCTTCTAAGTGGTTAATTGGCTGGGATCGGAGTTATATCTGATCCCGGTCACTGGTGCTGGATGCCGGCTGAATCTAATTTGGAGACTTTTTGTAGCTCTTCTGATTGATTTGACTTAAGTGACAGCTGCAGTCCACAAGATTGCATGCAAGGGTCAGAGTTTGCCCTCCCCCCATTTTGCAGACCCCTGCCCTATGTTTAGACCGTGCCGCTTTCACGGGCCCCTTCTCAAATTGTTTATTGTCATCACCACCTAAAAAAAAAAAAATCATGTTTTTATCCCGGAATTTTGTTCCTTTTTTTCTTATCAGTGGAGCTGTAGGAGGGCTCATCATTTGTGGGATGAGTTGACATTTTCATTGGTGCCATACAGAGTTTTCATCACTTTTTATTGCGTTTTTTTGTGAGGCCGATTGGTAAAACAAAAACAAAAAATTAAAAAAAAAACTATTCTGACATGAATGTTTTTCTAAATTTTTATTTGGCATTCGCTTTCCAGATTAAATACACAATAATTTCATAGAGTTACGTGGAGATACCTATTATGTCTACCTATTATGTCTACCCAAAATAAAGGACCTCATTTATCACAGGAACCAGAGCTCATAACAACCAATCAGAGCCCATAGCAACCAATCAGAGCTCATAGCAACCAATCAGAACCCATAGCAACAAATCAGAGCACATAGCAACCAATCAGAGCCCATAGCGACCAATCAGAACTCATAGCAACACATCAGAGCCTATAGCAACCAAGCAGAGCTCAAAGCAACCAGTCAGAGCTCAGCTTTCATGTCTTATACTGCTCTGGAAAAATTAAAGCTGGGCTCTGATTGGTCTCTATGAGCTCTGATTGGTGGCTATGAGGTTTGATTGGTTGCTATGGGCTCTGATTGGTTGCTATGGGCTCTGATTGGTTGCTATGGATGCTGATTGGTTGGTATGAGCTCTGGTTGGTTGCTATGGGCTCTGATTGGTTGCTATGAGCTCTGATTGGTTGCTATGGGCTCTGATTGGTTGCTATGGGTTCTGATTGGTTGGTATGAGCTCTGATTGGTCACTATGGGCTCTGATTGGTCGCTATGAGCTCTGATTGGTTGCTATGAGCTCTGATTGCTCGTTATGAGCTCTGATTGCTCGTTATGGACTCTGATTGGTTGTTATGGGCTCTGATTGGTTGCTATGATATCTGATTGGTCGGTATGAGCTCTGATTGGTCGCTATGGGTTCTGATTGGTTGCTATGAGCTCTGATTGGTTGCTATGATATCTGATTGGTTGATATGGGCTCTGATTGGTTGCTATGAGCTCATTAGATGTTAATAGGCTCTTGTACATGGCCGACCTGGCCATCATTTGGTAACTATGGGCAACTAGGTAATGCAGATGCTATGGCACGTGGCATCTAGAGAGTTAAATGGACAGGATCAGAGCTGGCTCCGTTCCCGGCCACTGCAGTGGGAGCCCTGTTGTACTTTATAACTGATTCCTGCTGCAGATGGTGCATGCACAGCCTCGAAGCCGGCACCATCCCAACCCTGCAAATGTATAGTGTGCGGGAGACTCACCAACCCTTCCGGAGGTCTAGGAGAGTCAGCAAGGGTGGCGCCCAGAGAGCACTCCCACTCCCACTGCGTGCAACTCCATATGTTCCTCTGAATTGCAGCTGGAGCTCAGTGCAGCCCCCATGGTATCAGATTGCATAAACCTCAGCCTCACTGAAGCCAATGTCCTCATTGGGAGCCTCGTCCATGGCGGCTCCCTGCGCTCGTCCTTGCACCACGTCCATCACTAGGAGCGATGACGGCGCCAGGTGCGGCGGGAACATGAGAACTTCTCCTATTTTCTCTTTCTGCAGTTTCACTTTTTGGCCAAAGTTCGGAGCATTGATCACCTGCAGGCGCTGGATCCGAGAGGGGCGAAGGCAAATATTTATTATGGCTGTTTAGGTTTTGTTCCATTAATAGTCGGGAATTAAACAACGGGAACATTATCTGTTCTTTTCTGGGCTTCACTTTTTGACATCCGAAAGCTGCTCTGGAAAAGCTCCAAAGTCTGAATGATGAAGGCGGGAAAAATTATACGGGGCGTCCTCCACCCAGAGCCCGGGGGAAGGGGACGGGGGCAAAATTTTTATTTTTTTTTTACGAAAAAAATTTTTTGGGGGGGTTTTTTGGGGGGTTATTTTTTAAATTTATCACGGGGGGTTCCCAGCCATAGAGTTTGATGGTATATTGATAGGATAAGCAATCAAAAACCCTTGGGATTCCCCCTTTCTGGGATGGCCCCCCCAAATTGTTTTCGGTCAAAATTTAGAGAATTGGTCAGACTTTTGGGGGGGCAGAAGGGGATTTTTCCTTCCCGGGGTTCCCCTGGGGTGGAATTTTTTTCCCAGTCGGGGGGAGCGCTGTGTTCTCCCCCTTTTTTTCTTTTCTTTTTTTGGGGGATTTCCCCAGTAAAGGGGGGGGCGCTGTGTTCCTCCTTTTGTTTCTTGGGGGGGATTTCCCAAATTTTTTAGGGAAAGGGGGGCGGTGTTTCTCCATTTGTTCTATGTAAAAGTTCCCAGTACAGGGGAGCGCTGTGTTTCCATTTTTGTTCTAGGGGAAACCTTTCCCCAATTTAACAGGGGAGGGCTGGGTTCCCCCTTTCTGCTTTTTTGGGAGTTCCCGGTACAGGGGAGGGGGCGTTTCTCCATTCTGTTCTATGGGAATTTGGGGGCCGGTTTTTACCAGGGGGGGGGGCCTGTGTTTCCCATTTTGTTCTATGGGAGTTCCCAGTACAGGGGAGCGCTGTTTTCCCTTCCTTTTTTGGGTTCCCCTAGGGGGGGATTTTTTTGGGCCCCCAGTAAAGGGGGGGGCCTGTGTTCCCCATTTTTGTTTTGTGGGTTCCCAGGTACAGGGGGAGCGCTGTTTTCTCCATTCTGTTCTAGGGGAAATTTTCCCCAGTACAGGGGGGGCTGTTTTCCCCTTTTTTTCCATTCCCCTTGGGGGGTTTTCCTTTTTTAGGGGGGCCCAGTACAGGGGGGGCCCCTGGGTTCCCTTTTCTTTTTTATAAGATTTCCCCCATTTACAGGGGAGCGCTGTGTTCCCCAAATTTTCTTTTTCTAGGGTTTTTCCCCAAAAAAGGGGGGGGACCCTGTGTTTCTTCCCCATTTTCCTGGGTTCCTTTTTTTTGGGGAGTTCCAGTACGGGGAGGGGCCGAAGGGGCCCCCCTGTGTTCTCCTTTTCTGTTCTATGGGAGTTCCCATTTACAGGGGAGCGGGCTTTTTTTGGGTTTTATCATTTTTTTCCTTATGGGGAGTTCCCATTTACAGGGGAGCGCTTTTTTGTTTTTTTCCCCATTCGGGGGTTTTTAGGGGGAGTTCCCATTTTTTAGAGGGGAAGGGGGGGCCTGGTGTTTCTCCATTTCCTCTTATGGGGGGGTTTCCCAAAGGGGTTACCAGGGGAGGGGGGGGCTGTGGTTCTCCCATTTTCTATGGGATTTCCCCAAAGGTTACAGGGGAGCGCTTTTGTGTTCCCTTTTCTGTTTTTTAGGGGGTTCCCCAGTACAGGGGGGGGGCGAAATTTTTGGGTTTTGTAATTAAAACCCTCCCATAGAACGGGAAGGGGGGGGTTGGGGCCCGGGTTTTAAAATTTCCCCATTTTTCCCCCAAACGGCGGGAATTCCCTTTTTTTTTCCCCCCTTTGTTTTAAATTTTGGGCTTTTAAAACGAGGGGGGCCGTTTAGTGATTGCTGTACCCCCCTTTTCCTCCCCTAAATCGGGGGGACTAAAAATTTGGAATATGAATGGGAGGGTTTTACCATGTTCTAAAATTTTGCCCCAAAGTTGGTTGTTTTTCTGTAGGACCTTTGGGGCCCCCTTGTTACACTTTTTTAACATTATTTGTGTAAAAGAATTTGGATTTTCTAAAAGGGGGTTCTTGGTATTTAAAGGGGGGTCATTTAAAACCCTGGACTTTCGGGCCCACTGCCCTTTCGGGTTTTCCCTGAAGAGAAATATAAATGTTTTAAAAAGTGTCACCAGGGAAAGCCCGGTCTAAGTGGTTCCCATGAATTTTGGTCGGGGGTGATCCCGGGGGCCCGTTGTTTAGGGTCCCAAAACATTCCGGGGCGGGGGCCCTTTAAAAAGTTTTTTGGGGGGGCCCGGGGGTTCACAGGGAAATTTTTTTGGGGTTTTCTTTGGGGAACTGGGGGAGGGATTTTTACAGAAAAAAACCTTTGTAGGGAGGCTCAGGGAAATAAAAAGGGTAAATTACACTTGGGGTTACATTTAGTGCTTTCAGGAGCCCCCCCTCTGAAGGTTTTTTTCCCCTTTCTTTTTTTCTCCTTCGGGTCCCGAGCCATGTTTTTTCTTTTTCCCGTCCAAAAAACTCTTCACTAAAAAAATTTTACAAAAAAAAATTTTAAAAATCCCCCAAATTTTTATCAGCATTTCTCTCCCAATTTCCTATCTCTGTAAAAAAATTCCCCATCTATGGGGCCCCCAAAGGGAAATTTAATTTTACCCCTTATAGGTAAAATTTTTTCCCCCCAAAGGGCCAGGTATTCCCCCCTTAGCCGGGTTTTGTGCTCCCCTTTTAGCCGGGGTTATTGGGCCCCTCTAGCCGGTTTTTACTGCCCTCTTTTAGTGGGTTTTAATGCCCCCTTTAGGCATTTAATATCCCCCCTTTGTAGTCTTTAATATGTTTCCTTTTTAGTTCGGGTTTTATTAGCCCCTGTCCCGGGGTTATGCCCCCAAAACCCAGTAATATGCCCCCATAGCCCCCAAAATTTCCCCCTCTGTAGCGTGATAGGGGCCCTCTTTTAACCCCCAAAGTGATGCCCCCCCCGGGGTAGCCAGTGATACCCCCCTTTTCCCACATACCCCCCCCTGTACCCAAAGTGATACCCCCTGTGGGCCAGTGATATCCCCCTGTACCCAGTGAAAATCCCTCTTTTAAAGCCAGGGGATTTTGCCCCCTTTTACCCCCAAGGTGTTAGGGGCCCCCTTTGGGCCAGTGTATCCCCCCGGGTAGCCAGTGTTCCCCCCTTATAACCCCCGTTTGATATCCCCCCAACCCTATACCCCCAAATATATGCCCCCTGTAGCCAGTTTGTTTTTATTTAGCCCCCTTTTTCCCCTTTAATAAAAATAAAAAAAAAAAAATTTATTTTTACCCCCTCCCCGGTCCGCTCTTTCCAGGTCCTGTAGCTTGAGAACGGTTTAAGCGGGTTTTATTTTAACCCACGTACTTACGGGGGCTCGGGGAACCCGGGACCTCCTGACCCCCGCAGAGTTCCCGGTTTAAAAGGGTCCCAGCGTCGGGGGGGGTGAAAAAAAAAGGCGGCGCGTAAACGCCCCCGGGAACGCCGGGTGTATGTACAGCTTTTTCCAAGCCCCGTCCATCCCAGGGGGGAAAAGGAAGGAGGGGAAACGATCCGCCTCCCTCCCCCCCGACTCGGGACTGCGCGGCCGCTGTAAAAACGCCGGGCCATTTCAGAAAGATCGGGGGCCCCGCCCCCCCGGGGCCGTCTTACACATCAGGGCCCGGGCAGAGCTTTTTTCACGGGGCCCCCTCCCCAACTTTATCCAATATTATTTTGGGAAAGTTCACACGGTGAAAATTGCGGGGTTTTTTCCGGTTTTTTTGAACTTTTTTACAGTTTTGAAATGGCCCCCAAAATTTGGGAGAAAAGGGCTGTTTGGGGCCTCCCCTATGAGTTGGGGTTTTGGTTGCTATTGAAAACAAAAACGACTATTTATTTTTTTTGGTTTGAATGGACCCCCAATTTATGTTTTAACCCCTAAAATAAAGGGGACGCAGCTTTTTAGGACCTTTTATTTGCGGGAGAATTTTGTTTTTTTGGGGGGAAATTTTTGGAGGATTTTTACATGTTAACTGCCGCTTAATTTTTTTAAAAAAAAAAAAAATTTTCCCGGCATAAAACCAGAAAAAAAGTTTTTTTCGGGCATTTTTTTTTTTATTTTTTTTACCCCCTTTCACTTTTTTACACCAAAAAAAACCTGCTAGTTTAAATTTCAAAAGGTTTTTTTCGGCCTGTGGGTCCCCAAAATTTTTGTATTTTTTTTTGAAATGTATGAAAAAAAAAATTTTTTTTTTTACTTTTTTTTTTTTACACTTTTTTTTTTTTTTCCTTTTTTTTTAGATTTGCGCCAATTACGGGCCCTAAAATTACGCCCCGTCTTTTCGGAAACCCACAGTTCTCTAGAGAACCAGGGAAATTTCCCGTCTTTTCCCCCCTCGGCGGGGAAAGAAAAATTGACATTTTTAAAAAAACACGCGTTTGGGGTGTTTATAGTTTATGGGCCGACGGGGGGCCGGCCCCCGCCCCGGGCCCCGTCCACACGGGGGGAAATTTGGGGGGGCGAAATTACGCCCTGCTAAAAAAAAAAAAAAAAAAAGCTTCCCTTCCCCGTTGAACATAGCCAAAAGGGGTTTTAAACTTCTTTTTCTTTACTAAATAAAGTTTTTTTAAATTGGGGGGGAAATAGGGTGTTGTGCAGTTTTTTTTAAATTTTTTTTTGTTTTTTCTTTTTTTAAAGTCCCCCAAACTGTTTATTAGGATTTACGCATGCTTTTAAAAAAAAAACTTTAAAGTGGGCCCTCCATTCCCGTGCCCCCCCGGGCCCCTGCAGCACTATCATTTAATTTTTTATAGACTGCTTCATGGCCCCGGGGGCAGGATGGCTGGGCCACAAAATGTTGTTATTTGACCCGGGGCATGTGGTCAGAATCCCCGACCCTGTCACTGCCCCATTTTGGGGGTCCCCCGTACCCTTTTTCACATGTGAGGCCGGGACCCCGGGGAAACACACAGGGTTTTATGGGCCTCGCTGGGGGTTTGGGGGGTGGGGGGGCCCCCAAAAAGCGAGGTGGGAAACCGGGAGGGAGACCCGCCGGGAAGGGGGGGTGGGACCCCGATGAGGGGAGGAGGGGGTTAAGAAGCCTGAAACTTTTACACTTCCCGGGGGGGGAGGAGACAGGGCGGGGGGGGGAATTTTGCCCCTTTGCGCTCCGTCCGGAGTTATTTTCCGCGGGAGGCAGGAAAAGGAACAGAAACAGAGGGGCGCAGCCTGGAGCCGCCCAAATTCGGGGCCAGGGGAGATTCTATTGGGGGGGCTCGTTTTTCCCGAATGAATCTGGGCCTTGGGGGGAAAGCCCCCGGTGGGTTTAACCCTTGAAAAAAGGTCCCGAGTGTTTTACCATGCAAAGGTCCAAAATGGTTCACCATTTTTCAAAAAGGTCTTTTTGGGGTTTTTGACATGCAGGGAGGTAAGGGTCATTTTTGAACAGGTCCCGGGGAAGTCACCATGCAAAAAGCTCGAGTGTTGACCCTTGGGAAGGGAGGGCAGAGTTTTGGGCATTATTTCAAAGGGTTTGGGTTTTTTCCCCCTTTTAACCCGTCTTTTTAGTGTTACCATGCAGGGTTTTATAAGTGGTCTTTTTGCAAAAGGTCGGGAGTAAATCACCCCTGCAAAAAGGTTGAGTGTTGACCCCTGCAGTAGGGGGTCAGGGGTGGTCATTTTTGGGAACAGGTCGGGGGGTAAAAAGGGCCCCCCATGCAACAGGTCTGAGTGTTCACCATGCAGTAGGTCAGAGTAGTCACCATGCAGTAGGTCAGAGTAGGGGGCCCCCATTTCAATAGGTCAGAGTAGGTTTACCCTTTCAAATAGGGCAGGGGGTAGGGCACCATTTTTCAATAGGTCTGAAATTTGGGCCACCTTTATGGTATGGCAATGGGGCCAGCAGATTAGGACTCAATACATGAGGGGAACCATGGACCAACTGGTCTTTTCAGATAGATTATGAGGCTTAACTGCAAACGCACATCTCTGCTTCCTGAAAAAATATTACAGGTAATGGCAAAAAAATAGGAATAATTTGAGGTACAGATAATGGTGCCATATTTCAGAGATCGCACAGGGTACTGCAAAATAGAAGAAAGCTTTATCCTACACAATTAAAAAAAAAAATCTTGTACCTAAATGGACCCTGTCAACTTCTGGGCCCCATAGCAGCTCCTATGGTTGCAATGGCTACACTAAGCGCCACAGTAGACTCCCTGCAGGAATAGCAGTCAAGGAAGAAGGCATAGGAATCATAGGAGAGTCATTAGGACAATAAGCCCCATAGCTAAAGGGTTAAAAGATGAAAGCAGTCTGAATATCTAAAGTCACCTCTAGAGGGAGCTGGCTGCATACAGACGTATACAGTCACATTGAAAGCAGCTTCTGGAGTAACATACAACTTCTTGCTTCCCAGTCATCTTCTATTCATGGCACTAAGCCGGCATTAGGACCATCTATGTGGTGGCACCTGTAGGTGGTGAGGAGTATAGGGAAGTATTTTTTATTTTCTTCTTGGGTCTGAGGTCTGAACTTATTTAGGGGTTTAGTACAGAGTCTACATACCTTTTTTGCATGGGCACAACTATAGCCATAGCATTCTCTCTGATCCCCTGAGGCTTAGGGGCCCCACTGCAATAACAATTCCCATTTTTTGTAGGGAAGAATAGTTTGATGGCTTTCTGCTATCTAGCACTAGTATGTGGCGGTATTATTTCTATCTTTAATCATTGCTGCTTATATACTTATTTCAGCTTCCTATCACGTTGTGCTGTGGGGTCCTATGAACTCTAGTTATGCTCATGTTTTTGGGTCTCACAGTTGTCACACTGAGAAATACATTTCCAGGAGGAATAACAGAGGAACAGCCCAGAGATTTACTAAACCACACACACACGTCAGGAGGTGTCACAGGTTCCCTTTAAGGGTTATAATGACTGAGGTAAGAAGAATATTTTTCAGGGCCTCAAAATATCAGCAATAGCACAGAAGGCAGATCAAGGGGAACGTGCTGCCAGGAAGGGACCTCAACCCCCCCCCCCCCCCGCCCACCCCCCAGGAGGACAAGTCTTCTGAGGTTCTTGAGATTTTCTTGTCAACTCTTTTCTGCATAGAGGGAGGAAGCGGCCGCGCAGTGATGGATTTTACATGGACTGTCAGTAAGAATTAAAAAGGTACAATACAAAAGATCAGAAACATCAAAGAATCCAGGAAATCAGCGTGTTCCTCCAGAAGTACAGCATGACCCCCGGCCGTCACATAGGACGAGGACGGGACGCTGCTGGTCAATCACGTATGAACATCACAAAGCGAGACTTAAAGGGGTTGTCTCACTATAAGTTTTGCTGCTTTTTATGTTAAAGATCTTGCAAAAACAAATCACTTTGCAATATGTGTCCATTACCAGTGTCCTACCCATTCCTAGATATCCCCTCTTGTATGGGCTGCATCAGCTCCTCAGGTCACTATAGCTACAGACCTGTCTGTCCTGATAGGCTGCCAGCACTGGTTGCTATAGCTAAAGACCAGTTTGATCTCTCATGATTTGGCTGCCACGCTGGGTCGCTATAGCTACAGACCCGATCTATCTCTCCTGATAGGGTGCCAGCACTGGTTGCTATAGCTACAGACCTGTTTTAATCTCTCCTGATAGGCTGCCAACCCCTGGTTGCTATAGCTACCAAGACCTGTTTTCATCTCTCCTGATAGGCTGCCAGTGCTGGATGCTATAGCTACAGACCTTCTATCCCCTGATAGGCTGCCAACACTGGGCGCTATAGCTACAGACCTTTACATCTCTCCTGATAGGCTGCCAACTGGCGCTATAGCTACGACCTGTTTCATTCTCCCGTAGGCTCCGCACTGGATCTATCGCTACAGACCTGTTCGATCTCTCCTGATAGGCTGTCATGCGGTCGTAAAGTCAGACCTGTTCTATCTCTCCTGATAGGCTCCCTCTGGATGCTATAGCCCACAGCCTTTTTAACCCTCCTGAAAAGGGTTCCGCACTGGATTTACGCTACAGACCCGTTCTACTCCCTGATAGGCTGTCATGCTGGGGCCCATACTACAAAACCTGTTCTATCTCTCTTGAAAAGGGTGCCCCACTGGTTGCTTTTGCACAGACCCCGTTTGATCTCTGCTGATAGCTGCCAGCACTGGTTGCTATACACAACCTGTTCCATCTCTCCCATAGGGTGCCAGCGCTGGCACAAAACACAGACCTTTTTTATCTCTCCTGAAGGGGTCTAGCACTGGTTGCTTTTGCTACAGACCTGTTCTATCTCCCCTGAAAGGGTCCAGCACGGGGTTCTAAGCTACAGACCTGTTCAATCTCCTGATAGCTGCCAACACTGGTTGCTATAGCTACAGACCTGTTCTATCTCCCTGATAGGCTACCCCCACTGATCTATGCTACAGACCTTTCATCTCTCCCGATGGGTTTGGCTGGCCCTATAGCTGCAGACTTTCTTCTCTCCCGATAGGCTACAGCACTGTGTTTTAGCTACAGACCCTTTCTATCTCTCCCGAAGGGTCCACACTGGGTTTTATAGTACAGACCTTTGATCTCTCCCGATAGCTCCAGCACGGGTTGCTTTTGTACAGACCTGTTTTTATCCCCCTGAAGGCTGCCAGCACTGGTTTTATATTTCAACCTGTTTACCCTCCTGATAGGGTGCCAGCGCTGGTTGCTATAGCTACAGACCTGTTCATCTCTCAAGATAGGCCGTCACGCTGGTTCATAGCACAGACTTTTCAAACCTCATGATAGGCTTTCCAGCACGGTTGCATAGCTACGACCTGTTTTGATCCCTCCCATAAGCTGCTGGGGACGTCACTATAGCTACAGACCTTTCGATCCTCCTATAGGCTGTCAGCACTGGTCATAAGCACAAACCCGTTTTTATCCCCCCCCCCGAAGGGGCCAGCCTGGGTTTCTATAGCTACAGCCTGTTCAATCTCTCATGATATTGCCAGCGTTGGTTGCTATACTACAGACCTGTTGATCTCTCCCCCTTTTTATAGGCTGTCACATGGGTTTCAAGCACAAACCTGGCTTCTACTGCACCTAGTGGAACCCTAAACAGCCCCCGAATTTAAAAAAGAAACCTAGAAAACGGACAATCAATGTATGAGACAACCCTTTTAAACACCCCCCCAATCTCATCTCCAGGACCCAGACCCCCCTATAGGAGAGTTGGCTGTGCATGTGTATGACCTTCTCTACTTAAATCTATGGGAACACCACCTCCCCTAAAAAATAAAAAATAAAGCTAATACTACATTAAAGGGGTTGTCTCACTACAGGGATCACTGCTTTTTATGTTAAAGATCTTTCAAAAACAAGTCACTTTGCAATAGGGGGTCCATACCAGTGTCCTACCTGTTCCTAAAATCCCCCCTTGTATGGGCTCAAAGCTTCTCAGGTCACTATAGCACAGACCGTTTTCTCTCTCCCTATAGGCTGCCACAGGTCACTATACTACAGCCCCCGTTTTATTTTTCTAATGGGCCAGCACTGGCACATAGCTACAGGACCTTTTAATCTCCCGAAAGGGTCCAGCACTGGTTGCTATAGACAGACCTGTTGATCTCTCCGATAGGCTGCCAGCACTGGTCCTTGCTACAGACCGTGTGATCTCCTGTAGGCTGCCACACTGGTTGCTATAGCTCAAAACCTGGCTTCAAACTGAGCCTGTAAAAACCAGTAAACAAACCCCCTGATTAAAAATGAAACCAAAAAACAGGACTGAGGGGGAGATGAATCAATGTATGAGAAAAACCCCTTTAATCTCTACCCCCCAGGGGACACAAGCAGAAAAAAAAAAGCACCCAGAGTATTTCAGGAGAGGAGTGTGCTGATCTTGTGGGGTGCCACAGACTGATAATTAAGTAATGGAAGGAGCAAGGCCTCCAAAATGTAAAAGAGTATTTCAGTAATTTGGGGCACGGTTGGGTCTTTAGCTGAGAGTTAGGGTATGTTCACACGGCAGCGCGGACTTGTAGAATGCTCTGTGCCAACTTCCATAGACTTTCACTGTCCCCGGCGCGTAAGAGCAGGGAAGAGGTCACGTGACTTCTTTCTCCCGGCACATAGCACACGTCGGGGAAAACGTCAGGGAATCATAGCTGTTTATAAGAGCTATGAATTAAACCCAATTTGCCGGGGGCCCCTTCCCTTCGGGGTGTATTGCAGCGCAATTGTGCTACGTGTGACACAGATAAAGGATTACAAAGTAGAGGGAGGAGGATTTTCCAGTGCACAGAGGATTAGATAATGATTGTGCTGATCTTGTAGACGGACACAGATAAAGGGTTACAAAGTGGAGGATCCTCAGCAGCACAGAGGATATAAGGAAAGGAGTGTGCAGATCACGTGGACGGACACAGGTGGAAGGTTACAAACTGGAGGGAGAAGAAGCCACAGTCGCTTCTCACCCAACCAACCAGTAAGTTCTGCTCTGCACTGAGGAGGGGCAACACCCCGAAACAGTTGTCTGGCTTGGTTCTAATCCTTTTTAGATTGCAAGACTAAGGGAGTCACATATAACTTGAAGAACACTACATCCAATAGATGGCGTTGGCGAGCTCCTCAGCTCTCGGTCCTCAGCAGCACAGAGTAAGTATATCAGTGAGCTGATTTTGTGGGAGGTCACAGACTGAGAATTGAATAATGGAAAGAGCAGGTTCACCAGCAGCACAAAGTATTTCAGTAAAGGAGCATGCAGACCATGTAGGCGATCAAAGACAGAATTATAGTAAAGAGGCAGAGTCCTCCCAGCAGCGCAGACATTCAGGTGATGAGCGTGCTGATCTTGTGGGAGGACATGGAAAGTTCTCAGGGTTCCCAGCCGCAGTGCAGAGTATTTTTTAACCAAAGCAGGGAAGTGTTTCAAAGCTCAGCTCTTCCACTGGACTCCTTGATTTGCTCATGGGCTGCAGAGACGGTGCTGTGTGAGGGGTCAGGTTTGAATCTGATATATCCATTCATCCAGACGAGTACTGTATCCTATCACTGGGCCTGAGTGGGCACAATAGCGCTAAACGCGTTGTCCGTGGCTCTATATACACTTTGTTGTTTGTATATGCTTCTAATGGTTTATCAAAAAATTTTAGTTTTAATTTTAAAAAGTGTTCTGTGTTTCCTAACTTTAGCTACTTAATATAACTTAGCAGTCACGAGCCTCCACCTTTCTATTTTTGCCCTATAGCGTTCAGCAATTTATTTTTACTTTGTATCCATTCATCTATCATACTGGGCACAAACATTGAGGCTACTCTGGTGCCATCTAGTGGAAAGTTTGAAAATCGAGTGTCTTCTGTTCTAGTGTTCCCCAAACGGACTCAGACTGGCCTATAGGGCAGCAGTGGGAACTCCCATTGGGCCCCTGAGAATAGCAGGAGAGGGGGAGAAAGCAGGAGGCAAAAGGCATCCAGGGATTTATTCTGATTTGACCGAATTGGGATTTTCGGGAAGAAATTATTTTCCCTATAATGGGGGACAATTGGCCGCTACCTCATGGGGAGGGGTTGCCTTCCTCTGGATCAATACTATAGCACAATAGGTTGAACTTGATGGATGTCTGTACTTTTTTTGGCCTTACAAACTATGTAACTATATGATGGGCCCAAAAATACTCCACTTGTGGACACAAGAACGCTTCGCTAGTGGGCTCCAAGAATCAATTCCACTGGTTGGCCCCAGGAATCCTCTCCACTGGTGGGCCCCAAGAATCAACTCCACTGGTTGACCCCAAATAAGAAGCAACTCCCTGGTGGGCCCCAAGAATCATCTCACTGGTGGGCCACAAGAATTCATCCTCCATGGGGGGCCCCAAGATCAACTCCCATTTGGTTGGGCACCTAACAATCATCTCCACTGGTGCCCTCAAGAATCAACTCCACTGGTGGGCCCAAAGAATCATCTCCACTGGTGTGGCCCAAGAATCATCTCCAGTGGTGGCCCCAAGAATCATCTCCAGTGGTGCCCCAAAAATCATCTTCCACTGGTGGGCCCAAGACATCAATCTCCACTGGCGGAACCGCCGAGAATCACTCCAACTGGGTGGGCCCCAAGAATCATCTCCACTGGTGGGCCACCAATGAATCAACTTCCACTGTGTGGGCCCAAGAATCAACTCCACTGGTGGGCCCCAAGGAATCATCTCCCTGGAAAGACCCCAACGAATCACCTCCAATGGTGTCTCCAAGATATCAATCCACGGTGGCCCAAGAATATCTCCACTGGTGGGCCCCTAGAATGATCTCATTGGTGGCCCAAGAATGATTCTCCACCTGGTGGCCCCAAGAATGCATCTCCACTGGTGGACCCAAGAATGTCTCCAACTGGTGGGCCCAAGAATCATCTCCACTGATGGGTCCCCAAGAATCACCTCCACTGGTGGGTCCAGAATCACCTCCAATGGTGGACCCCTCAGAATTCATTTTCCACTGGTGGACCACAAGATCATCCCACTGGTGGGCCCAGAGATGAATCTCCACAGGTGGGCCCCAGAATCAATCATCCACTGGTGGGCCCAAGAATCATCTCAACTGGAAGACCCCAAGAATCACTACAATGGTGTCTACAAGAAACAACTCCACTGGTGGGCCCACGAATACAAATCTCCAATGGTGGGCCCCAAGATCTTCTCCACTGTGCGCCCAAAGAAACCATCCACTGGTGGGCCCCCAGAATGATATCCACTGGTGGGCCCCAAGTACATCTCCACTGATGGGTCCCAAGAATCACCTCACTTGGTGGGTCCAAGAATCACCTCCACTGGTGGGCCCCCCAAGCAATCATCTCACTGTTGGACCCCAAGATATCATCTCCAATGGTGGACCCAAGGACTATCCTCACTGGTGGGCCCAAGAATGATTCACTGGTTGGGGCCCCAAGAATAAACTCCCACTGGTGGGCCCCAAGAATCAACTCCACTGGTGGCCCAGAATCAACTCCACTGGTGGGCCACAAGATCCTTCCACTGGTGGGCCCAAAGAATCATCTCAACTGGTGGGCCCCCAAGAATCATCTCCAATGGTGGGCCCATGAACATCTCCACTGGTGTGGGCCAAGAATCAACTCCATTGGTGGGCCCAAGAATCAACTCCACTGGTGACCCCCTAGAAGCATACTCACTGGGGGGCCCAAGAATAAAATCCAATGGTGGCCCCAAGAAATCAATTCACTGGTGGGCCACAAGTATCCTATCCACAGGTGAGGCCCCTAAGATTCATTTCTCACTGGTGTGGCCCCAAGAATCATTCCACTGGTGGGACCCAAGGAATCAACTCATGGTGGGCCCAAGAATCATCTCACTGGTGGGCCCAAGAATCCTCTCCACTGGTGAGTGCCCTAAGAATTCATCTCCACTGGTGGGTCCCCAGAATCTCTCACTGGTGCCTCAAGAATCAAAATCACTCTCTGGCCCACAAATCAACTGCACTGGGTATTGGCCCAAGAGTTCATCTCCAGTGGTCGGCCCAAGAATCATCTCACTGGTGGGCCCGAGAATTCATCTCCACTGGTGCGGGCCCCAAGAATCATCTCGTGGTGGCCCCAAGAATCAATCTCACTGGTGAGGCCGCGAGAATCATCTCACTGGCGGACCCGAGAATCAACTCCACTGGTGGGCCCAAGAATCATCTCCACTGGGAGGGCCCCCAAGAATCAACTCACTGGTGGCCCCAAAGAATCAACTCACTGGTCGGGCCCCAAGAATCTTCTCACTGGGAAGACCCCAAGAATCACCTCCAATGGTGTCTCCAAGAATCAACTCCACTGGTGGGCCCCAAGAATCATCTCCACTGGTGGGCCCCAAGAATGATCTCCATTGGTGGCCCCAAGAATGATCTCCACTGGTGGCCCCAAGAAAGAAATCCACAGGTGGACCCCAAGAATGATCTCCACTGGTGGGCCCCAAGAATCATCTCCACTGATGGGTCCCAAGAATCACCTCCACTGGTGGGTCCAAGAATCACCTCCACTGGTGGACCCCAAGAATCATTTCCACTGGTGGACCCCAAGAATCATCCCCACTGGTGGGCCCCAAGAATGATCTCCACTGGTGGGCCCCAAGAATCAACTCCACTGGTGGGCCCCAAGAATCATCTCCACTGGAAGACCCCAAGAATCACCTCCCATTGGTGTTTCTCAAGAATCAACTCACTGGTGGGCCCCCAAGAATCTCTACAATTGTGGCACAACGAATCATCCTCCAACTGTTGGCCCAAGGAAACATCTCCACTGGTGGGCCCCAAGAATGAATCTCCACTGGGGGGCCCCAAGAAATCATCTCCAGTGGTTGCTCCCAAGAAATCATCTCCACTGGTGGGCCCAAGAATATTCCACTGGCTGGGACCCCGAGAATCAACTCCACTGGAGGGCCCAAGAATCATCTCACTGGTGGCCCAAGAATGAATTCTCCATTGGTGGGGCCCAAGAATGATCTCATCCACTGGTGGCCCCAAGAATGATCTCCACTGGAAGACCCCAAGAATCACCTCCAATGGTGTCTCCAAGAATCAACTCCACTGGTGGGCCCCAAGAATCATCTCCACTGGCGGACCCCGAGAATCAACCTCACTTGGTGGGCCCCAAGAATCATCTCCATTGGTGGGCCCCAAGAATACCTCCACTGGTGGGCCCCAAGAATCAACTCCATGTGTGGGCCCAAGAATCATCTCCACTGGGAAGACCCCAAGAATCACCTCCAATGGTGTCACAAGAATCCAACCTCCACTGGAGGCTCCAAGGAATTATCTTCCCACTGGTGGGCCCCAAGAATCACTCCACTGGTGGGCCCCAAGAATCAAACTCCACTGGTGGGCCCCAAGAATCCTCTCCACTGGAGAAGGGAGGGGAGCGGGGAGGCCCCAAGAATCACCTCCAATGGTGTCTCCAAGAATCAACTCCACTGGTGGGCCCAAGGAATCATTCTCCACTGGTGGGGCCCCAAGAATGATCTCCATGGTGGCCCCAAGAATTGATCTCCACTGGTGGCACCTAAGAAATGGATCTCCAATGGTGGACCCACCAAGAATGGATCTCCACTGTGGGCCCCAAGAAATCATCTACCCACTGATGGGTCAAGGAATCACCTCCACTGGTGAGGTCCAAGAGAAAAATCCCCCACCCCTCCAATGGGGGGACCCCAAGATCAATTTCCAATGGTGGACCCCCAGAATCATCCCCACTGGTGGGCCCAAGTAATGATCTCAACTGGTGGGCCTCAAGAATCAACTCCACTGGTAGGGCCCCTAGAATCATCCTCCACTGGAAGACACCCCAGAATTCATCTCACTGGAAGGCCCCAAGAATCAACTCCACTGGTGGGACCCCAAGAATCATTCTCCACTGGTGGGCCCCAAGATATAATACTGCATGGCTGGCACAAGAAACCATTCCACTGGTGGGCCCCAAGAATGTCTCCATGGTGGGCCCCAAGAATCGTTCTCCCACTGGTGGGCACCAAGGAATCATCTCGACTGGTGGGCAAGATTCTTCTCCATGGCGGACCCCGCAGAATCAACTCCAACTGGTGGGCCCAGATCATCTCCACTGTGGGCCCCAAGAAATAACTCACTGGGGGCCCAAGAATCAACTCCACTGGTGGGCCCCAAGAATTTAATCTCCCACTGGAAGAACCCCAAGAAATCTCTCCAATGGTGTCTCCAAGAATCAACTCCACTGGTAGGCCCAAGAATCATCTCCACTGGTGCGGCCCAAGAATCAAACTTCCCACTGGGTCGGGCCCAAGAATCAAATTCCACTGGTGGGCCCAAAGAATATCTCCACAGGAAGACCCATGAATCAACTCCAATGGTGTCTCCAAGATTAAACTCACACTTTTTGGGGGGGGTTTGGGCCAAAAGAATCAATCTCCACTGGTGGGCCCCAAGAAGATCTCCATTGGTGGCCAAGAATGATCCTCCACTGGTGGCCCCAAGACGAAAGAATGATCTCCAACTGGGTGGACCCATGAATGATCGCAACTGGAGGGCCCAAGACATCATCTCCACTGGATGGGTCCCAAGAATCACTCCACTGGTGGAGTCCAAGAATCACCTCCACTGGTGGACCCCAAGAATATTTCCACTGGTGGACCCCAAGAATCTTCCCATGGGTGGGCCCCGCAAGAAGATCTCACTGGTGTGGCCAAAGAATCAAAAACTCCATGGTGGGCCCAGAATCATTCTCCACTGGAAGCCCAAGAATCACTCCTAATGGTGTCTCAAGAATCAACTCCCACTGGTGGCCCCAAGATTCATCTCCATGGTGGGCCCAAGAATCTCTCATGGTGGCCCCCAAGAAATCATCTCCAATGTTGGGCAAACCAAAATGATCTCCACTGGTGGGCCCCAAGAATCATCTCCACTGGATGGGTCCAAGAATCACTACACTGGGTGGTGTCAAGAATCACTCCATGGTGGGCCCCAAGATCATCTCCACTGGTGGACCCCAAGAAATCTCTCCACTGGTGGACCCCCAAGGATCATCCTCACTAGTGGGCCCCAGAATGATCTTCACTGGTGGGCCCTAAGAATCCCACTACACTGGGGAGGTACCCATGAATCAACCTCCCACTGGTGGGCCCCATGAATCAACTCCACTGGTGGACCAAAGAATCTTAATCCAATGCGTGGGCCACATGGGTTATCCTCTTACTCTGGTGGGCCCACAAAGAATCTTCCTCAACTGGTGGGCCCCATGAATTCATTTCCACTGGTGGCCCCATGAATCCTCTACATGGTGGGACCCAAGAATCAACTCCATTTGGGGGGACCCAGAATCAACTCCATGGTGACCCAGATAGCAACTCTCTGGTGGGCCCCAAGAAATTCAACTTCCACTGGTGCCCCAATGAATAACTCCACTGGTGGGCGACAAGAATCCTCTCCATTGGTGAGGCCTAGAATCAATCTCCACTGGTGGGCCCACAAGAATCATCTCCACTGGTGGGCCCCACGAATCAACTCCACAGGTGGGCCCCAAGAATCAACTCCCAATTGGTGGGCTCCCAAGGAATTTCCTCTTCCACTGGTGGGCCCTAAAGAATCATTCTCCACTGGTGGGCCCCAAGAATCATCTCCACTGGTGCCCTCAAGAATCAACTCCTCTGGCCCCACAAATCAACTGCACTGGGTGGCCCCAAGAATCATCTCCAGTGGTGGCCCCAAGAATCATCTCCACTGGTGGGCCCCGAGAATCATCTCCACTGGTGGGCCCCAAGATCATCATCCTGTGGTGCCCCAAGAATCATCTCCACTGGTGGGCCAAGAAATCATCTCCATGTCGGACCCGAGATATCAACTCCACTGGTGGGCCCCAAGATTCATCACAACGGTGGGCCCCAAGAATCAAATCCACTGGTGGGCCCAAGGAATCAACTCACTGGGTGGGACCAGAATCATCTCAACTGGAAGACCCCATGAATCACTCCAGTGGTGTATCCATGAATCACTACACTGGTGGGCCCAAGATTCATCTCCACTGGTGAGCCCAAGGGAATGATCTCCATTGGTGGCCCAAGACTGATCTCACTGGTAGGCCCAAGAATGATCTCCACTGGTGGCCCCAAGAATGATCTCCACATGGTGGGGCCCCAAGAATCATCTCCACTGATGGGTTCCCAAGAATACCTCAACTGGTGGGTCCAAGAATCAACTCCACTGGTGGGCCCCAAGAATCATCTCCACTGGTGGGCCACCCCAGTTGGACACTGTTCCCAAGCCCCAGCCTATGGGGCGTGAGTTGCAGCTTTATAATAGCTGAGAAGCTCCAGGTTGGGGAACACTCACATCATGTGAGATAATTGAATATTTTAAAGCTCTTATACCATTTACAGTAATAGCACTGAGGGGTTGTCATATGGCACAATTCAGGGTAATGTCATAATGTGCAATCTGTGGATTTACATGGGACTGCAGGTAATGCTACTATATTCTAATAAAGTCTACTTCCAGTTTTTGGAACTTTAATTGGGTCAGGTGATGCTGCACCCAGACCCTGTCAGCCACGGGGTTCACAGCAACCTTTTTATGTTTTACTTTATGATTCCCATGCTTATTAAAGTGCTCCCAGGCAAAAGTGCAAATCTTCAATATATACCAGGCTTTAATTTAAGGTTGGTAAGAATTTGGTAGAAGGGGAAAAGTGCATCCTCATTCCATGTGTATGATCACCTTTACCCTCTGCACAGACTCAGAACTGGGAGTAGATTCCAGTTAAATATCATTAAAAATAAATAAATTCCTGAAGGTTTAAGAAGTGCAATACAAGCTCTGTCCATTAGATGGCGGGATTGTACAACTATTTCTGTATCCAAGCTCCAACCCATTCTCCAGTGCAGTGTGTGGCCTGAGAAACTGACAAATGTCTACACAGCGGAGTCACATTATTACAACCACCTGCTCCTATCCACAGTAACCGCCATGTGCAGTATGGAGAGCAGCAAGATTGGCAGGGAGAGACTTCATAAGGTCCTGATAGGTTGTCACAGGTATCTGGAGCCGACTGCATCCCACAGCTGCTGGAGGGTCCATAGAGCCAACAACATCATCCAGGGGCCCCACAGCTGCTGGAGGGGCCATAGAGCCCAAAACCACCATCCAGGGGTCCACAGCTGCTGGAGGGCCCTAGAGCCAACACCACCAAACCGGGGGGCCCACAGCTGCTGGAGGGACCATAGGGCCAACACCACCATCCAGGGCCCACAGCTGCTGGAGGGCCATAGAGCCAACACCACCACCCAAAGGGCCCCAGCTGGTGGAGGGGCCATAAACCAAATACCATCCAAGGGCCCCACAGCTGCTGGAGGGGCCCTGAGCCAACACCCCCACCACCCCA